>WSTI01011607.1:0-18112 GCA_019616915.1 Ceratobasidium sp. 423
GGTGTTTGTTGTAATGGGAGACATAAATGGGTACATAGAAGGTATTAGAGCTACATATAGGTCGTAGTAGGCATGCAAAAGAATATTGGCCAAATTTTGATAGATCGTTAAGGGGGAAGCTAAAAGTCACAAACCTTGTACTAATCGTCACCGCTCTCGTATTCATCGGCCAGTTTCGTCATCAAATATCCCATCCTCCCCCCTCCGATTCCTGGTCGCTCCCGGTATGGTCTTCCTTAGTTGCATCTAGCTCCCCACATGGCCCTGCCTTTGGTGCTTGGCTATCATTTTCACTAGCCTCTGCTTCGCCTGGGGCCTTGCCCCCATTAACATCGCCAATGGCATCCCCACCAGTACGGTACACCCAGAATGGAACTTGGCCGTAGAAATGCTGCAGCACGAAGTTCTCGTCGAGAGGGTGGCCTTGCCCGAGCCGGTATGGCTTCCACACATTCAATACCCGGGTTTTATCGTCGGGGGCGCAAACGAGGTACACGAATGGCGTACGTAGAACTAGGTCCGGATTCATAGGAAGGTGGCCAGCGAGAGTGAACGGTGGGAGTGGGGTGAATAGAATGTCGCCAATTGTCCACCGGTTCGGGTCTTCTGGTTCCCCACCCGCATGGAGGTACATCCAGCGACTTTTATTGACGGAGAATTCAGGATGTAATATGACAGTCGTTTGTTTCTTGAGCCTGAACATAAAATGAGAAACATATTATAGCCTTAAGATGAACTACTCACTTAAGTCCTTGCATGTATCAGCTACCTTCCTCAGCTGCATCGGCTGCCCACTGCTGACAGTCGACAGCAGTCCCTTTCGTCCAGTTCACGTAATTGGCGAGTGTTAGCCGAGTAGATGAACTGGAGGATGTGCTAGAGACCGTATCAGGAGATCCAGGGGGTGTCAACAAGACTTTGGGAACCGAACGTTCAGATCCCAAGTTGTGTAACCAGCTCTCGTCAGCAGAGCCGGAGCTAGAGCCGGAATAGGAGCAAACACCGGAGCCGGCACCAGGGCAGCCGGGACAGGAGCAAGGTTCGGACCCGGCACTAGAGCGACGGGATTGAGCACCACGACGAGATTCGATACTGTACAGATGGTAATTAATGGTGTTAGTTAGGACTAGAGAGGAGCTAGCCTCTATGCACGCACATTTGGCCTGAAGATGGAGGCCCAGTCAAGGTAAGTCGCCTTGGCTCTACTTGCTTGCCCTTGGAAGTCGAATCTGGTACAGGCGCAAGAGCCGCCTCTGGAGGCTGCTTGGGAGTCAAGTGGGCATTCGCCTTCAGGCTTGTCAAGGCTGTCGCCGCCACCTCACTAATGTTATTACTATGTTCTCAGCGAATTTCTATACTTATACAGGCTGAATGTATACCTTTTCTCCATTCTCTCCGTGAGCCCCTTGAAAATGGCTCGCAGCCAAGGGTGGGAGTCATCACTAGAACTTGAATAAGCATGAGGCACTGAATAAAAATGAGTATGACTTACAGTTGCTTCTGGAATGTTGCGATCCTGTTCAGAACATCGTAGGCCTCATAGGCCTCATCCGCGCTGACTCAGTAGTAAGTAACCAAGTAAACTCGAGGGGAATATTACATACCTGCATTTAAAGACGAGACTTCCTGTGCCAGGCTGTTTTTCATATGCGTCAAGCCCCTTCTTGAGCCAAGGATATTCGGCTTGCCTGTATGCGACCTTAGTAAAAACAGTTGAAAACACGCCATGAATGACTACATACACTCCTTTAAAGAAGGTTTCAACGCGTTCTGCGATGCCAAGCAGCGTCTGGCGACTAAGAGAGCGAATTTAGTTCATTATTTCCCCATGTTTGTGTAGGAAACTTACTGTTGGAGAACCTCAGGATCGTCATCTATAAGGGCATCTGCCATGAGCTCGAACATCGTCTTGCGCCTTCCTCGAGGGGCATTCTGGACCTCATCCAGGGGATACCAGAGTGGGAAATCAAGCTTAACCTCAGGGCTGAGAGTAGAGCGAGTGCGGGATCTAAGATGAGGAGAGCGGGTATAAGGAGTTTGGCGACGAGTTGCCCCGGTTTGCGAACGAGTCTTGGGAGCCATGGCAGAAGTTGTAGTATGTAAGAGCACAAGAAAAATCAAACGCAATTGAGTAAGCTAAGAGGCTGGAAACCGTGAATAGCTTGGGGAACTTGCAACGAGTATGTGAAAGACTCTATATAGGCTCGCGTTGCCTTTGTTACCTTTGGCTCACCCCATCAACGGAGCGCACAGTTCTGATTGCCTTTGGCCATGGCCCGATAAATCCACATGCCAAATTCTTAACTGTGTCTTCTTCCTTGTCCTGCGGAATATCCAACGTAGCTGAGAGTGAATTTGTGGATCCTCGCCCCGAGATGAACGCATGAGGCCATCTTCGAACAAAGAGTTTTCCATAAATGGCAATTTCCAAATTTCACAAGCGCCCATAATATCAGTGGGATAAGTGCGTGCTGCGACAACGTGTTCAACCTTGTACGTACATTTAAAGGGAGATCATAGGGGACTGTGAAAATTGTATTAGGAGTCTAAAAAATGAGGCTAATGAATGGGATCTTTTTGATGCACTGCCTTATTGTGTGATTACTTATGCTACGTCATGCCCGTTACCGAGCTAGACAATGATATCAAGTTTGATGTAATAAATGGCACATATTTGTGTATGCTTGTACACCTAAATGTCTTTATAGAATTCAGATGTCTGTTTTATCATTTGATCTAATATATACATGTTCAGTCTAGGTTCATCAATACTCCATAGCTAGGAACGGGTATGGAATGGGTATACAAATTACTAAATGTGTGCATATATGCGCTCATCCCCTCCTGCTCGATTTGAATGACGATTCCTTCACCCAATGAGGGGGCGTCTTGGTCTCTGGCCGAGCAGACTGAAGTACAAATCCCTTGTAGTGCGGGTGTGGTTGTCCACACAGGAAGTGCACCCAACGTGGCCCACTACTGTACCAGACACAGACCCAGTAGCTGAATTCATCGCCAGCTAATTTCCTCATGGCTGGAGCAAAATGAATGTCCCCTTGAGCCCGTTCATCAACGGTCTCCTTATCCGGAGGACCATTCGAATAAGACCAACGTGAGAGTGCGTGTTCATCATAATCCACGGGCTTTGCGATAAATTTATTCTGCCCACCACTCGGACCACTGACATGGGGTCAGAACAAATATTATATGGATTCATCAGGGCTTCACTTACCTCCAGGCAGTTAGGGGCTTCTGGCGGGATGGGTGGGATGGATGGGTGACCAGGTGAAGGTGATTTTCCCTGTCATGGTCAATTCGGGTAAGGTTGTGTGGTACTACAAACATTACAAACAATCTAAGCATACCTTGCTGGCGAGCCTCTACTACAGGTTGACCTTGCATCCTCCTCAGGATCTTGGTAACCTGTATCATATGTCTCCATCTCATAAGGAACTTCGTCGTCAGAGAGCTCAATGACTGGTAGGCACTCCAATTCCTTTTCGTGTTTCCCCGATCGGGACTTCTTGGAAGCAGCCGGCAAATGAGATGGCTCCAGTGTGTTGGCCTTACGTTTCTTGGATTCTGAGGAAGGCGGCAGCACGGGTATGGAGGCCCTAGGTGTGGAAGGCCTGAAAAGTTGAAGAGTTGAAGACCAGCTGAGAAATACCTTGTTGGCGTAACATTCTTACCTTGAAGGTACGAACAATGGCCTTGTCCTTGAGCTTGCTACAGACGGGCTAGGAGGGCTTCAAACATAGTCAAATAATTGTACTCCACACACTTGGGGTAAAATTCTTACATATATATCTCTTCGTGACGAGGGTTATACTGATACTCAAACATCGGCACGTGTGTGCCATATTGGCTAATTATCTCTTTGTGTGGCATATCGTCATTAGGGCTAGTTATGAATTATTAAGTAGTGGCCATACGAGTAATTTATAGCTTAGCTTACTAGCTGGCGGCCTTTATAGGTCCAGTTGAAAGTGGCATGGGTGGGGACAGAGAAGGGATAATGGCATTTGGCGGTGTGACAGTGAGTGTATTAGCAGTGAGGCTTTGGGAGCTCTGGTAGCTCTGTAAGTTCCTCAAGCTTTGCAGTGGGATAAAACCTGGCTGGATAACACTCGGCAAAGGGGACAATGAAGGCGCGGCCACCCCTGCAGGTGAGATAGAGTGAGAGGGTGATGTCGTGTATTCCGGAGGTGGAGTACCTTGGCAGAGAGGCTCTGGTACTGGAGATTTTACTCCTGACCAGTCAAAGCCAAGGCCAATATCATATGCATCTGGAAGCGAAGGAGGAGCTGGTCTAGGAGTTGTAACTGGGGTAGTAGGTCGAGGGGCAAACCGAGCCAATGCAGACGAAAAACTGAGAGGGAACATTGTGATAGGATTATGGGAAATGATGCAAAAAATTGATCAGATATTAAAGACTAATCGTGTGCCCAGCGCAGCTCTCCAAGTGTAGTGTAAATCTCAAGGTGAACCTATGCCTTTATATTACCATAGAACAATGGGCAACTACAGGATTGAGACAAGGGCATTCAGACAAGGAGAACCTCGCATACACGACTCTAACAAGCTCAACTATAAATCAATTCCAACAAGTAAACTCTATGAACAGAGAAGGGGAGCGTGGGCGTTGTGCTGGCTCCGACGCATAACAAGGACTTCAATGGAGCGGCGTCGGCTCAGCATCATAAGTCACGTGCCGTGTGTTATCTCATTTGTCCTGTCATTGATTTTGGTGTTTATCTTGTTTTTCTATCTTTTCTCGTTCACTCTGTTCCCCCATTTACACTTTAGTTCACCTTTGAGGGTCTATCCATCAGTTTTTTCTCATTCCTCTCAGGCACCATCATGTATCATGTTTTTTTATAGACGCAAGTAACATTACTGTATCACCACAACCAAGCGAACAGAGATGTACCCCAAGTTATCAAGATCAGTGGCCGTGACAAGTGGCTGTGGCTGTGGTGGAGCCACTGCATTTATTTACACTTGGTTTGCATTGCATCGTTGTTGATGATTCGTCTCATTGACTTTAACTAACAACGCGAGGGGGGCCGTGGGAATGCTTAGTCATATTTTTGACTCCCAACCAGGGTCCACACCAACTTAAGCGCCGAACCTCTGGAATGAATGGTGGTGAGCGGGTGGGGTGGGGTGATTGCCGCAGCCGAGGAACGAGGCCTAGGCAATCATGCCACCCCGTCCGCGAACAATAATATATGCGTGAAATTTTTCATTCCGGAGGTACGATGGGTCAGTAAAGCTCGTATGTACAACGTTGAAGCCTATACTCCTCCAATTAAATGTGAATATGTATGGTCTAATCGTTCATTTGCCTGCTGGATATTCACAAACGAAGATACCATTTATGTAACTGTTACATCAGGATTTGTAAAGGTAGAATATTAGAACCATTCAGCTCTCATCAAGGACCATTTCCGAATCATCCTGTGCTCCACCATAAGGAAAGAAAAGCTCTGCAGGAAAGGAGTAATCATATTGATGTGGGATGAAACGATAATATTCCTTGTCTGCATCACCTAGGTCAGCCAGCCAAGCCCGACTCATGCATGTGATAGGAAGTCCGGTGATATTAAACCGACGACTGGCCTTCAACTCAGATGGCACACGCATATGAAGCTGGCTCCCCTTCGAGCCTGGCCCCTTGAAGTATAATGCGTAGACGTGATCTAAGTTACTAAATAAATTGGTTAGTTTTGATAAATTGAATTCCGAGTAAGGACCAACCGTTTCAGCTGCGTTACACGGGTAGATAGCTCATGTCGTTGTCTTATCTTGTACACACCTGGGTGTTCTTCATCCTCTTCGTCGGAACTCATCCCCGCGACATCGAGATGTACCAGGAGTAGCCTATGTTTTCCAAGTGACTTTTGAAAGCGATCAACGACCCGTAAACGATTTTCAAAGAGCTGAGAATCGAGTCCTGCTTAGCTAGGTATACATTCACTTATTGGAGGACTCACCCGACGTTTGCGTGAGTCAGCACTGCAGCGTTTCAACCTCCAGGCGTTGAATTCTTCTGCATCGTCCCGATTTTCGTTTTTGTAACGGCGATACAAATACCTGATATGTTGCTCAATCATCTTCGGCAACTCCCTCAATTCTTCCGCTGTGAGCTGAACACCCGACTGTATTATCTCCTGTAGTAGTATAGCCGCAGCAGCCTGATTGAAGGGTGATTTCTCGGTTTCATACCATCGGATATGGTATCTCTCTCGTGTAGGTGCCCGAACAGATGCCGGGGGTGGTGCAGGCAAGAGCGTGCCCCTTTTGAAGCAAGGCAACTGCAATAGTAATAATATCATTTCACGAACAAGTCCCTACACATTATGAGGACATAAACATAAGAAATGGCAAGAAAAAATTTAAGAAAAACTTACAAGTAACATATTGTGTCGCACTGCACGAGCTTGTCGACCAGCTGGCAGGAGACAAGGAACCGTTTGATCCCACACTGGATCCTTGGGAGGCTCTGGAGGTGATGTGTATACACCAGCCCTTTTCTTCAGAACTGGTTCTTTTGCTTGTGTAGAATCATCCACCTGTTTGAGTTGTTCAACTGTTTTGGAAATCGATTCTTGTTTGGATAAAACCCGGTCGATCAAATAATACATCCTTTTCTGTCTATATATTACTTGCGTGTTGATAATGCTAAGCAATTTGGTCACTCACCCAATGCTCCGGTTGTTCATCCGCACTATACAGCTCCTCCAAGAGCTCATGTACGTCTTTGTCTTCAGTATTTGTAGCCTTCTCATTACTACTCCTTTGCTCTGTGGTCTCAGCTTCTTTAGCTGAGCCCTTGACGACTGAGCTACCGCTCTGCAAGGCACCTTCGGGAGTCCTAGGGCGTGCAAGCGCCTGGGTTGCAACATGTGGGATCCCTTGAGCTGCCTGTCCCCATGTGAATACACATGTCTGGATATATAGTATGAGCAACTTACTGTATTCAATGATGATACCAACGTGGTCCCGGTATGTGTCAGCACTATAATTATTTACGTTCTAGTTAGGATCCAGGTTTGTATGTGCAGTCTAATGTTTCTTACAACTAGCACGAGCTGGGTGGCTAGATGTAGCCAAATCCTCTTCTTGATCATTCGGAGAGTTATGTCGGGCCCGTTTCTAAAGGCTTCCTCAACAAATGGTTGTACAATCGAAAGAATAGACTCACACGGCCCAATGCCTCTCCTGGCCCGAGTGCAGTTAACTCGCCACCATGCCCCACGAGTCCAACTCTCTGTTGTATAATATCGTTGGATGGCAGCGGTGCAACCTGTACATTTTGAGTGTTCGCTAACTGGACAGATCGAACAGAGGGTGATTGAATCTGTCGATGCAGTTAGAAGTTGTGAACAAAAATTACTAAGCCAATGCCGTACCACCCGGTAATACGCTCGTGGATCGTACCCCCCATGTGCAGCTGTCATCCCAGGTCGAGTGGAAGTTATTGGGTGGGATGGGCCAGGAATGGGATTCGTATGCTGAGGCTGAACTGAAAGACCAGGCGCAGGCACTTGTGCTTGGGATGGGACAACTAGTTGGGCAGGTACTTGTGGCGCAGGTGTTGCCGAATGGTGAGGCCCAAACCCTTGTTGCAAACCAAAATATTGGGGTAGCACCGATGGCTGGCTGGGTATGGCGGCTTGGCCAGACAGGATTTGTGGTGGAGCTGCCGGATTTTTCAGCTTAAAAATAGGTCAACCAACTAACATGCTGAGAAATCTAGAATTCAACTTACGGCAGACAAGTATTTTAGAGGCTTATAAGGTAAATTAGGTGCCACATAATACGTATGTTGTGCATAATTTGACTGGGGTGGCTGCCATCCATGTACTGCTTGAGCGGCTCCTTGTGGTATTGCCCCGGGGGCGTGTGATGCATAAGTGCCCTGATTAGAGGCACCATGTCCAGACTGAGAATAGAAGGATGTTTTTAGACCTGGGTGAGAGGAAATATGCGACAAGAGCTTACATTACCACTCTGGTTTCCTGGTGGTGATGGCTGTCGTTGTTGAGCCACTTCCCACCCTGTATGCGCCTAGAGTAATTCCAAAAGGACTTGTTATGTGAAGCACATACTGGAGTGACTTGGAACTTACTTGGGAGACTTGTGGCGGCCCATATATCCAGCCATTGGCGTGGGATGGTGGGACTTGAACCAAAAGTGGCTGACCTGTCTATTGGGTATAAGGAAGACATCTGAGCCATTGAAGCAGTACACCAAAAATGAGAATATACCGGAGCTTGTGGGTTATGTGGCTCCATTGGAGCCAGTGACTATTTTATCAAAGCCGGGCTAGGGTGAAGGCCTTACTTTATATGCCAGCTAGCGCAAACAATAACCCGAAGCTTGAAGGGCACACGGGTACACCATGCACATGCAGGCGCTTGGTATAGCATCTCTTTCTTGATCTACAAAGCCAACTATACAGTTCGTCCTTGTTGCGTAATTCAAGGCGCACAAGGTACACTCTAACCCACAAGGCTGAGTGAATACACTTCAGTATTCGCCGGGTCTATCTCACACCGCATGCCCAGCCAGCCATTCTTGTTTCGCTTTAAATGCATTCCTGAATAGGCACAATTCATACCATATGTTTGTTGCTTACAACTTTCAATAAGGAATCTGCATCTTCATATCACGTAGGCTGTTGCGCACGTGGTTCGATATATCATAAAGTCCAGACCACCACATATACGTCATTTGATCAGGGAGTATTACCCAATCAAGGTTAGTCTCCGAAAATCCAAATGTGATCAAGCACGATTGATGTGCATTGGCGCGTCCTGGGGCTTGCCCCGGTTGGCCAGCTAAGCGCGACTGGATGCGACTGGTCACGATTGAAAGTGACCAGATGCGATTGAATGCGACTGGTTAAGATTGAACACGATTGATGGAGAGGGGCTTAAACTGACGCCCTTGCTAGCAAGTTGAACGAACAAGGTATCTTTGTGCTCTGATAATCTCTTTGTTTCAGGTTTCAGACTCAGCTCCTTTTTATGGGCTTCTGTGGCTCAAAATACATGGTTTAGAATCTAGATTACGTTTAATGAGCTCGTGCATTCAGCCTTTGTTTGCTTCATACTGGTGACATGCTTCGTCCTTGTCCTGATCTGTGTTCTTATCCTATCCCTTGCGATCCTGGGGAGCTCGAAACTCTTGAAGTCCGGCTTACTGAATGAAGCTAAGAAAGATATAAAAACTGGGGGCTCAGTCGCCCAAGGACACTCACTCAGAACTTTTGGAACTCGCTGATCACCAGTCAAATTCACCAATCGCCCCCTTAGCCTCTACTATACATTTATCTTACAAAATTAACTTTTGTGTTATGGAGCTCGCTCAGTTCATTCCTACTTCTCTCTCGGCCCAGCCACCCAACTATCATGGTATCAATATCCTACCTCGTTTTCGCTTGGCCTTTGCCTCGATGGTTGAACGTTCTTGTAACCATGTTAAGACCGTGTTGTCCCCAGATGGCATATATATCGCACTCTGTACACCTGATGGTATTGTATCTCTTCTTGACACTCGTATCGGTATCATTGTCGGCACTCTTAAACCTGATCCCACGAACCTTGTCACCTCAATCATCTGGACGAACGGATCACGTCTTTTGATGGGCAAGGCATGCGGTGAAATCGATGCCGGAGTTCTCATTTTAAAAAATAACCAAGTACGTACTTCTGACTATCCTAATGCTCGTTGCATTGATTATACCACGTACCAAGGTTATGCGCATACATACCGTGATAAAGCAAACATCTCACCCAGTTCTTGCCATGGCTTTTGACCCTGAGACTGGCCTTTTTGCTTTCGCTGACCAGTATGGATTCCTCGTATTTCGAACTAATCCAAATCGTGCTCGCTCCAAAAAATGGCTGCTTATTGATCGCCGCAATACCGTTTCCACCGGTGGACGGGTCTGCGACCTGACGTTTATTCTTTCGGCCAACACACAGACAAAGCGACTTTTCATTGGTACAACCAATGGCGCTATGTGAGTCACAATCGAATGGTTCGGCCTCATTCCTTACTCACCTAGCTGATAGGATTTGGACGGGAAAAGATGAACCATTCTTCCAATTGAACCTAAATAATATGCATGTGTACGTGAATCCTTTCCACTAAGGCTCTCAAAAAACTAATGTACTCAACCCAGGGCAAGGTGCATTGTTTCAAATAATGGAACAATGCTCGCGGCTTCGACGCCAGATCTTCGTGTTCTTATGTGGCCGATTCTTGCGTCCGGATTAGATCTGGCTGATCAGCGTGTGTTCCGAATTCCAACTGGTCGTAACCACTGCCCACTTATCCCCGGCGCGCCCCTTGCATTTTTTGGAGATGACCATCTGCTCACAGCCGATCCTCTCGGTCGTATCTACTTGATCAATACCTGGGGAGAGGAGCAAGATTCGCTGAATTTGAGTGTGTCTATCTCTCTCACCTTATTCGATTCCCAACCTCATAACCTTTTACAGCAGCATGGTACTTGAGTACTATTTCGGTGAATTATCTCAAAGTTTTGAGACACAGGAGAATAACTAAATGTATGCGCCCTCATTATAGTTCACTGATAACTGGCTCTATGTCACATCGATCAACCATGTTAATGAGGTCCACATCAATGCATACAGCAACAACAACGGGAACATGAGGAGGTACTCCCAGGACATTAACAACCATGGCTCGATTCATGCCACATGAATTGGCATTCGGTTCCCCATTGTACAGGACCGCTTGATTGGCGTGTGAAAGATGCGGTATAATTGGTTCAAAATTTTGGTGTTCGGTTTGGTGGCGGTGTTCTTTCTACTATTCTTTGGCTCTGCAATGGTAAAGTACCCTCTCATTACAGTGAATCATTTGCAACTGAACTAAATGTTTACTTTACTGATTACAATGCTCAATTAGATTGCGCTTTATATTCATCTTACGGAGCGCTCACACTACGAAGAAGACAGGCAGCTTATTTTACGAGACAGGGAATACCTTATTGAACAGCTCCTGCTGAGCTATGACGAGCGAAAGTGGATGGTTACACATGCAAGGGAGAGGTATGATGCCCTCCTGGAGTGGTGCTAATTCCCCGTTACTATACAATTGTTCTACAACGTCTGTTGTCAAGTATATCGTTTGTGTTTCTGTCCATAAATAGATGTGGTTAATATTTAAGGTACAACAAGGTTCTTAAATCCTTACCAAATCAAGTGACAAGACAACAACACAAGCCCGGTCAATCGTACGAGCTGGGTCATGGTAGTTACATACCGCTATATGCGATACGATATCCTTCGGCTGGACAACATGGGTGGATTCTTGAACCCGATCATAAAAAAGGCGTGCAAGTCTGGCTCCATCTTTTCCTATGATCGGGTGATTCCAATAAGGGTCACGATGCAAATGGGCCGGCTCCAAGGCCTCGTATGGGCGAATCAACAAGATGATGCGAGGTTGATGCGCCTCAGGCACGCCATCAGGTGCTTCCTTGATAATTGCGTCGATCCGACCGGGAAGTGGTTCTTGATCCATATGGTGGGCACCAGGAGGGCAAAATAGTACACAGCTATCGCCCGAGGCGACATGGTATGGTGTGTACACAACATTTCCGCGTTGTATGCTCGTACAGAGAAATATCCGGCGAGAAAATTCACGAGCCCCAGTAGCTCTCGCCCATGCTGATAAAACTCCCAAAGTTTCGGTGCCGAGTGGGGTCTGGTATTCGCTATGTGCAGTCCGCCAACCTTGCTGGCTACACCCAGGAACCTTTCTCCGGATATATTGTTGCGTTAAGCTTCCGAATGCCCCAAGGCGATTTATCACCTCTTCATTCTCCAACAATCCCTTCAACCGGGACATCATGATGAATTCACGGTGGATAGTCATTTCCATGTCACCTGCCACGTGCATGTATCCAATAGTATCAGGGCTCAATTGAATAGGCATCAACCCGACTTACCGAATTTAAAATTGGTTGTGATATCTCCGAGTAAGCCGTTGAACATTTCACATGTGCTCTCGCTGTAACGCGTGCTGGGACCTAAGGCTCGGAGAAAACTCGGGATATGCAAACCCATATGCTGCACGGGTGTCCGGCTCTCGTACGGATATAGCACTGTTAATTGCTCAAGATAGAGGCCGTAATGATACTCGAATGCTTGAATATCGAGCTCCGTCAGCGATTGAAAGGAAAGAATTCGAACTGCTAGCATCAGGTGGAGAAAGTGATCGAGTCGTTCCCGATATGCGCCCGTTAATTTACCCCATAAACGGACCAGGGTAATGACGAAGGATACCATGGTTAAACTCTTGTATTCTTCAGCTTGAAGTTTTCCATGGGCTATTGTCCCGAAATTCTTTGGCGGATGCTTGAGCCATCGGGGGAGGGTCGTTCTTCCCATATCGTTTTGGACCTCCGCTAAGGTATCTGCGCCTAGGACAACTTTTCGTTTCTTCCCGGTGTTAGCTGGTGCATCTGAACCCGTGGATTTTAAGTAGTTTACTCGTAGTTTGGACTATGACAAGACACTTAGATTGAACTGGAATTGCGGGTGAGTGAATGAACACACCTGATGTGCATATAGGACCTTAGCGAGTTCGCCTTTTTTCCCTTCTGTGGGAAGTCCAAAATGGGCACATAGATACTTTAGATCGGGTTCGTTTGCATGGGCTTCGAGTTGCGCTTGACTAGTCGCTTTACTAAGATAAAAATGCGCCCTTACAACTGACACTGGAGGCGCATCGGGTGGTAGAGAGCTTTTCCATAAATCTGTCAGGTTACCCTTTTCATCAATAATTCCTTCCTCCTTGCGCTGCAACAGAAATACAAGGCTTAATTTTATCTATGAACTCGATGGATATGATTGTTACGAACCCAATCATTTAGTGCTTCCAGTAAGGCTTCGACTGAGCGTCTGGCCTCATAGATGTTCCTCTGGCGGCATAGATAATGAACCAGTCCACTGGTAAGCTTGGAACGTAGAAATTCGCCCCCACTCAGTTGGGACATAGCTTGCCATCCCCATTCATATTCTAGATCGGTTATGGGGCGGGTCAATTCAGGTGCTCCCGGGATGCCAGTCAGTGACTGCCAGCTCCAACCCATGTTTTGTCGTAGCTGTTTGTCGCATATATTTTTAATCCAGTGCATCGGACCAATAGGCATCCCTTGAAATGGATCCCACCACAAAAAGCGTAACCATTCCGAGTTGAATACACCATACGCATTGTAAATAGCCTTTTGCTGACTAAGCGATCCAGCTTGGATCCACTCTGCGACCTGTTCGCGGTGTGTTTCAATATTCCTTATTTCAAAGCTGGACAGATCATTATAATGGATGAAACGTAGTATCGCCGTGCATAAATAAAAGAAGCAAGTGTGCCCATGAGGAGCGAAGCCTCCAAAGCTACGAGCGGCAGGAGTGTCAAATGATCCAATGGGTACGGTTATTCGGACCTTGCGGCCCATCGGGTACTTGTGTGTTTTTGCGATCCACACCCCTTGTGAGGACAGCTCTTCAATGTTGTCAGCAATAGGGCGTATGAAGTGGTGAAGGTCAGCCATTGCTATCTCGAAAGGGCCAGGGACAATGGATGCGAGGTAGGCATAAGATGTGTCATCACGAATTTCGGGTGGGAGGTTCAGACAGACCATAAAGAAACAGCCAAGGCTGGCGATTTTTCCAGCAGCCATATTACCGAATGGATTGAAGAAGTCATGGAATAAAAGCATAGCAAGGCGAAGCTCCCCTGGTGGAGAGTCGAAAAAGGCTGGCTGACCAGGACCAGGGAAGTTACACAAGTAAGGGGCATTCCAAACGTCAGTCATAGTATGGCTAGGAGATGGCCTTGTTGATTCTAGTAAATCTTCAACTCCAGGTCGCATGAGTAGTTCGGAGAGCCAGTTTTCGATGGGAAAATGGCTGTACCTCTTTGTCGGCCGATGCCTTGTTTTCCCACCCAGATACAAGGTAGAAAACATTTCCTGGCCACACACGGCTCCATCAATATTGGTATGGGTGCAATTTCCAGGGACCTCCTCCCCGGACTGCTGGCTGTACAAGCTAGAGCACTTAGGACAAACTGCGTAAGTGTGGAATAGTGGAGCAAGGTTTAGGCGATGCAAGGCAGTTGGTAGCGTGGTAGGGATCTCGATTATGTGCTCGCGGATGAACCGAGATGAGTGACCATCCTGCATATTCGAGGCCATTTCCAACGTTGCACGTATAGCTAATAGAATGTAGCTGCATGATTCCCGAGCTACCCCCATAGTTGCATGGATGACTGCAACCAAAATAGTAACGGAAGTTGCCAATGGGGATGCATATGGGCGAGGCAAGGATGGTGATTCTGTACATTGGACATCTGAGTGATTCGAAGTAAAATGACTCTGTGTTTGCCTCACGTACCTGATTCAATCCAACGCAGACCTGCTGCATTTGCTTGATTCGATCGCTCCTGATGGGCAGAACGTTCACGCCAAGCAGACATAACATAACTCGCTATATCAAGGTCGATTGCCTGCTTGAGGGAATTGCGCTGAGTGATAAGTATAGGGTGTCCACATTCCATTTCCCCGAGTTGAAGTGATAATTGTTGTAGTGCCTGTAATCTATGACGAAAAAGCTTTGTGGCGTGATGTGTAGGAAGCAAGGCCTCGAATATCGTGGAGGAGTTGGGGGAGTAATCGGTGGGAAAAGTCGTACCAGGGAGAAATACAAGGTTTGCAAAGTCTAATTTATGTGAGGTATATGTTTCAAGCTCAATTTCGATCTCTTCAAGGTCGTAGAATGCTGCTTGGTCGACTCCCGAAAGTGTTTCGGGATCCAGAATAGCGTCATCGTGTCTCCGAGGACCTTCAGCGAGTGATGGTATGGATTCACCAAGTATAGATTCAAACATCTTCTGGCGAGTGGACTGTACTAACGGAGAGAACATTTTAGCAACCTCTTGGAATCAAGCAAGTAGAGGGTGGATGTACATCGTATCATGATATGTGTCGTCTTAACCCCTACTCCTGCGTTCCAGACACCTGAGGCCCGGCTTCTTCGTCCCAAATGGCAGCATGTGTGCTTCGGTTCCCACGCTATCCAGTTCTGGGGCGCATATATTGAGGCAATGCAACATGAGGTGATTCGGAGCTCAGAGCTTAGATGAAAGGGAATGCCAGATTTGGCCAAACAAAGAACTTTTTCGTATTACGTGCTCACTGGGCGCTCCAGGCGAGTTCATTGTCTTTTAAAGAATGAAAGAAATTGTATTTTGCACAAAGAATAATGAAATCTATAAAAAGGGCCCTCTCTGGGGGGAAAAGGTCGCCATCGCTAGCACCTCTAACTCGAACCTACATAATTTCCAATACCATGACTAATCCACATGCAACCACCAATCACCCATATCGCACGACATGGTCAGTCCATGGGATTCAAAAAGGACTTATAACCAGCGTTGCAGACTCACCCGGAGCAAAATGGATTACTTGCTCTTCGCAAGACTGTACCATCTTGTTTGTGGACTTCAGAACTGGCGAACCACTCTGCCTCTTTGATTTGGAATTGAACTTTCACGTGAAGTCAATGGTTTGGCGTTCGGACAACGAATTGATCATAGGGTGTTCCAATGGGGTAATTTACTCCATTGATCACGGTCTAGAGGTATGCCTGAACAAATTGTCCATCAGCGCTTGCCTGATATAGTATTCACCTTATCACAGAAGAAAACACCTGTGGCCGTGAAGACATTGTTGGACCCGATGTCTGAACCCGTGCATGAGCTCGCCCTTGATGAATCCCGTGGGTTACTTGCTGTTGGGTGTGGAGGAAATGTACATATATACTCTCGCTCAGCCGCTAATGGTCAAGGAGCTGAGAAGTGGGATCGTATTGACCATATCCCAGCATCCTGCCAAGGCCCAGCGGGACTGGTTACAGGCTTGCACTTCTTTGGCTCCCCGCTGACGGGACGGAACTTATTTGTTGGATACGCGATGTCTGGTTGGATGTGGGTATCAATACCGCTCATTCTCATGTGCTTATGCTGACTCGTTCATTTATAGCATTTGGAAGTCGCCGAGGAACTTTACAGCAACGCCTTATAGTACAAGTAATTCTTCAACTTGCACTATGTACGTATTCTGGGCATATTTGATCCTGCCCTAAAAGCTTATTCATTATGCTACAGAGGAAGTGTTTCAGTATCCCCCGATGAGACATTGATCGGAATGTCAACGCACAGACAGTCGATTGTTACATACACCCTATCGCAAGGTGGTCCGGTTTTACAAAGTCGAGTAGAGACAGGGTACAAGGAAGGAACAGACTATCGTCCCATTGTTCCAATCGCGTTTACCGCAAATAACCTGGTGCTGAAGGGGACAGCAGTTGATGGTGTTATCCCTATCCTTGATACCAAGACTGGGGCTACCTCCTCGCTTATGCATGGTGGGTATGATTTACCGTCCTTAGATTAATAATGCCAACTTATTTTTGAGAACAGGGTCCCGTCAGATGATCCGTTCGCTTAAGGTATGATTAATTATTCGCAATTTTTCTTGGCACACTTACAATGCGATGAATGTATCTTATATTTAGACGCGAGGGGGTATATTGATTGTGGGCTCAACCGATGTGAGCGGGGACATAAAGGCTGGGTGTATGCTCAAATGTTATTCGAGTTCACTAGTTGAACACCTAGGTAGGTGTTAAACAAAATTGAAATAAAAATAATGCTAAAGAAGGGTGACTCCAATAGACCGAACACACTCGGGAGCTCCTCCATCTATGTCCTGCATTACCTGGAGCGATGTGACAGAACCCATCGATGTAGCCTTGCCTGTCACATCCAACCATTCTGGGGTCTCCCTAGTTTTGTCGCAACTCGCTCATCATAAGATCAGTGTGGCAGTCGTTGTGGTACGTACCCATTTTACCACGTTGGGCCAGCTTGACTCACAGATGATCCTCTATAGGTTGCTCTATTCGTCATCGCAAGTGGGGTGGCTGGCTCTTCAGAGTCGACTTTGACGAAAACGGATGGGAATATGATGAAAGAGGGTACTACCACTGACATTATCAAGCGATATCCTTCGTTAGGGCATGTTTTATATCACCTAGTTGCCTTTGTGGTTGGTTGGGTCGTATCTGGGGTATGGAATATTATGTCGGGTGTAGGATCGATGGTGAGTTATTTTCTTTGACACAAGGATTCAAGAGTTCATATCATAGGGCACCAATAGGTTGGACTAATTTTGAAGACTGCTTGGCGTGTAGTATCTTTGGTCCCCCAGAAGACAATTAAAGCTGGGAACGATGCGGCATCTGCAACGACCACCTTTGTTTGTGATAGATTGGAAGGAACAGAGTTATACGATCAAATCTGCCTGTAAACCCATGTATATTATACTCGTACATGTTTATTTTGAAGCGTATGAATACATAGGAGGTATGCGCCGCAGCCAGCGGAGTCGCACAACGAGAACTTAGCCGGAGCCTTGGCGCGAGTCACATGACTGCCGTTTACGGCATATCGACTGTGCTCGTCCTCGACCACTGCAGCCTCGCCGTAGCGTCGCGTCTCACCCTCGCGCCTCATTTTTTCCCCGCCAACCACCCCGCAAAGGCCACTAGATCCGGTTTGGGCCACCCACCCACGAGCCATACTCGCGGTCAGGCGCCTCCGGTCAACCCTCGCTGCTCCGCAGCTGCGGGGGTTTCCCCAAACCTCACCGGTCTGGGTCTCGTAGGCTGTCACGGACGAACCCGCAGAGGCTAAGTTATCCATATAGACAGAAAGAGACCGTATGCCCGCAAGATATCATGAATTGAAGGAGCCTAAAGCATAGAATAACAACAGGGTACGTGAGAATAGGGCGCCGAGTGGTACGAGTTGCTGGCCTAAGAGCTGTATGATATCGAGTGATGAGGAACTAGTGGGGAGGATGTGACAAATGAGGTGGCGGCAAGGTGGCGGGTTATGTGTGGGGCTGCGCTATGAACTCCGACCTCTGAATAAATGAACAAGTGAATATAACAATGTGATGCTTCATACCGATCCGGAAAGATACGGAAAGTGACTTGGTTGT
>WSTI01011608.1:0-17838 GCA_019616915.1 Ceratobasidium sp. 423
ACCACCCATGAGGACGGTCAATCGCCTGACCTGGTTGTGGGCCAAAAAAGAGCTCTCCATAGTGAGCTTGCTCCTCCGGGGGTGTGGTTGCTTCCAGTCTTCGGGCACGAATGGAAGAATATAGTGAGTCCTCGCTCAGGGATTCATTGCGAGGGGTGAAATCCGGTGTCTGGTTATCACCACTGCCCAATATTAACGAGGATAGGCCGCGAGCTAGGGTGCATGTTCAGCCCAACTGAGATCAACGACAACCCAACGCATACTCACCAGTAAGCTTGAGAACTCCCATCTTATCTTCTGACCGAATGGCTTCTGTAGCCATAAGATCCAACTCGTCCGGCAATGGATGGGTCAGACCAGCTCCGGGAGTTGCTGGCAAAGAGCTAAAGGCTGAAAGGGGGCTATGACTTGCTGATGAGACACCCTGGCTCAGTCTCCCCTGGCTCTCTTCTTCCAGGTCTTCGCGGGAGGCGTTATTGGACGAGACCCATTCGTACTCATGAGCTTGGGTCGGGAAGAAACCTCCTGAAAGGTTGAACGCTTCAACCCGTTGTGTGAGCGGAGACTCCATAGGAGATCGGTATAGCTCCTCAGATGCATCGAATATCGTCGACTCTGTATTTGGGGCTTGGATGTGTCTAGGAGGCTGACTGGTTTCGAGCGCAGAGAACGAGTCATTTTTGGGGATGAAATGCGCCGAGAGCGGTTTTGTGGTAGGCGCAGACTTGGAGCGAAGTACACTGGGTGCCATGCTATGTATTTTATACAAATATATAGACCAGTAATAGATGATCAAAGTGCGGGGTGAGAGCTATGGTGGCCTACAAGAGAGGAACTTGCCAGTCAGTTTCGTTGGGGCGGTTATAAGCATGGTAGTAGACCCTGATGTTTATACACGTGTGATCTTGTGTAAAATGAAATGTGGATTTATTTCGTAGTTGGGTTTGCGTAGGAGCAAGCAAGGTGGGATATTTACGTTCCTGGGTAGAACGTAACGCTCCAGAGCACTTCCGAGGCACTTGGAACAGCGGGGCCTCAGTTTCTTTCAAGTCAATGTATAAGATAGTTCCCATATTTGAATGGACCGTTGTTTACCGGTGAGGTGCTCCACAAACCTCTCAACGCGTCGAAATAACTCGGGGAGACTCGGATATGCAGCGTATGCTTGTGGGTTATGCTTGTGGATACGTCGACTTTACATGCGGGATGCACCTTTAATCTGTGTTCTACCAACCTTACGACGGGTAGTGTTTGCCGCAGTATATCGGCCCGTCAAGAACGCTCGGAATGTGCGATATGACCGGTTGATATTGTGACATAAACATGCAGTTGACATTACAGATAGCGTGCACAAGAATGGGGGGGGGGGGGGGATCGTGTACGTTCCTTAAGCAGTGTTCCTCAAAACTTGGTTCATGGTCAGTAAACAATGGATTCATTGAAGGGACCAACACATACTAAGAATGACCGAGTCTCCGCTGCAGGTGGAAAAGATATCAGTAATACTACGGCATGAATAAGCAATAAACAACTCACCGAAGGAACATTTTGCTAATGAATCGGTCCTTGCTGACCGTTTTGCCATTCTTGCCCTTTTGATTCTCTGTCCACATCTTGAAATCGGATTAGTTAGGCCCTTTCCCCAAGTTCAAATTTAACGCAAACTCACTTCCTTGACATTCTCTAGGACCTGGAAACACGGCTTGTTAGACGCGTGGCACGAGGGCAACAGTTCAAAAACCCACCATGTTACTGTGCCTATCAAAGGCCTTGACTCGAGCAAGCAGTTTCTTGTTGTTTCGAAGGGAAATCAAGACCTGTGTATGGTTGCGTACTGACTGTTGCAACACCGACAGTGGACCTTGGCTAATTTCGTGTTCCTCCAGCTGACGGATCTCTGCTTCCGACAACTCGGACCGAGGAACGTGGGCGTATTGACTACATAAAATGTCGATGTCAGTTTTGTTCACTAAATTGTGAAGTGGCTTACGTGCCTCATATTGTCTTGATTTTGGGAGTGGAGGTCAAGTCGAGTACCAATTCTTGGGTGTCTGGGGTCCCTTCCGCGTGTGGAACGCGCCTGGAATTCACGGACCTCCCAAGTGCCGGACTGGCGCTGGAGCCACCTAATGAATGTAACCCCCTATCAACCATTGCTATAATGTGGGACGATGACCATACTGGGCATTTTTCGATGTACTACTGTGATTCCCAAATTTTATCCGAGCGGCCAATGAACGTGCCCTTGGTGATCGAATCATGATTTCTTACTCCGCCCATCATTGCCCTATTCGTGGCTCGAGTATATAATCTAGCCACTTGAGACTGTGCTCTCCCGCGTCCCCACATCCTGTGCTATCCGGGGCCACACAACACAAAGGCACGATGGAATGTGAGCACTCGACGACTCTCCTCGCCAATCGTTTATCTCATCACCCCCGTTAGGTTTTTTGAGGAATATTGCATTCAGCGCGCGAGCGGAGGATGTGCAACGTGCCCTATCCATCGCACTTCATGGTGGTGATTTTGCTCGATTTGGAACAGAGCCTATCAATTTCGACTTCCAAATGCACCGAAACAAACGAGGAGGAGGGTTCTCTCATGGAGGCACAGGTCCGTGTAATGTAACGTTCAGTCTGATAAAATTAATTTACGGGTAAAACAGGCACTCTCACTCTTCCTCAGGAGGACATCGGAGAAGAATTCATCCGGCGCTATGCGGGTGCAACTCAATTGGTCGTAAACAGTCGCCAGATCCATGTTTCTAAATCGAACAAAGAACTACGACAGGACGTCGTTGAAAGGCTCCGCAGGACGAAATATCGCGATCCTCAGAGCGAAGCGGAGAGACGATTTGCTGAACGGGCGGAACAGCTCTCGAATAAAATTCCGCTCTTAAAGGTTGAACAAGGATGGATAGAGCGTAACTCTGATGCAGCATTCTCGTCCGAACATGTCATAAACACAGAAGCCGAAATCCAGGTCTGTTAGTTCGAGTATCTGTACTGCGTTTGCTCATATGTATCTTGTAGGAGCTTTCTTTACACTTTGACGACACCAATCGAAACGTCATTATTACACTTACCACAGACGACAATATAGTACTAGAAGCAGACGCCTATCACATCAAGTTTCGATATGCAGACATTGAAGACATTATTTTTGATAGTCACACTGATATCAACAAACTTCTTTTTCGACTACGTACCCCCGTCTCGTACGAGGCGACAGAGTCAGCCATCGCCGAGCTCTCCCGTATGAACCTTTCTAGTGGCACCCCCGAGAGGCGTCCTTCACGTTATCGACTTTCCGGTCTTCCGCTCGAGGGACACACTGACTTGGCTAGATATATATCTAGGAATGTCTTAGTACATCTCTCAAAGCCCGCTGCTAAAGATTTCGAGAAGCTGGCTGAACTGGCCCGAGTTGCTCGCCCTTGGAAGAAACGCATACAAATCAATAGATCAAGTGTCTTTGGACCTGGTAAACTCGGCGAGCTTAAAGTATGGATCCGGAAGCATAAGTGGGAGGTGGCTTTCCAGGTGCGCATAAATCCCTTTGGGGATTTACAGCAGGTTATAACAAAACTTTACTTCGTAGCTGCAAAAAATCCTGTCCAATGACTTATTAAACCCAGAGGAATACATATCTATCATACCGAAAATCAATGTCCTGGTGGGATCATCACGTACGGAGTATGTCATAACGGTTTTATTGGATTTCATAAGTCGACTGGAGATCCTAAGTCGGACCAAAGAGCAAGGAGAGGGCAGGGAAGAAGCGACCATACAAGAATGCCTTCAGAACGCGCTTCAAAAGTCCAATCGGCCAACTCTCACTTCAAGACTTCGAACATCTCGGAAGAAAGGAATTGATGGAGATTTTCCTTGTCTTCATGTCACTGTAACCCCGACTCGCATTGCTCTCGATGGTCCAAATCCTGAACAGGTATGTTGGTTCGAGGGGCATTAGCAATTCATTGCTTACAGGGATTCTAGCTGAACCGGGTCCTGCGCATGTACCCTGACCACTGGAACTACTTTTTACGAGTGCGCTTCGCAGATGAAGAGCAATCGCCATTTCGAGCGTCAGTATTTGACAACAATTACAAGTTATTCATTTGACTGACTTGTACTTTAGGGATCCAGAAGTCGATGTCCCGCGCTTCGTTAAAGAGCGTGTGGGTACAATACTTAAAGAGGGCCTCAATATCGCCGGAAGGCACTTTGAATATCTTGCATACTCATCATCAGCTTTGAAGGGTGAGTTGGCGCACTTGGTTGCGCCCGACCTCCAGATTCACAATTTTGTTTCACAGGACATACCGTATGGTTTGTCCGCCCATTTGATCATCCAGAACGTGGGCGCCAGGATGCCAAAACCATCATTGCAACACTAGGGGATTTTTCCAGGGATAGTCATTACCCAGCTCGTATGGGTGCAAGGATCGCGCAAGCATTTTCTTCCACGGACCTATCGATCAGTGCTAGTGTTGAAGAAATCATCTCGATCCGTGATATTGAGCGAAACGGTTCCTTATTTACCGATGGTAAGCATACTAGTATGAAAGTGTGGGGTGTATTCAAGGATTTGTACTAGGCGTTGGTACGATCTCACCAGAAGTAGCAAGAATGATATGGCGTTCGCTCACCAAACTCCGGAAGCGAAGGTCCTATTTTCTACCTGCGGCCTACCAAGTGCGTCTCGGGGGCTATAAGGGAATGCTCGCGATCGACCATAGGCTTGAAGGATCCGTTATTTGCGTGCGGAAATCGATGGACAAGTTTGACTCACCCTCACTAGATGTTGAGGTCGCTAGGGCGTTTGATCGACCCGGTAAGCTTGCACCGTTATAACATGCTACACTTCTTACCGGTACCCGTAGGTCGGTGCTTCTTGAATCGCCCTCTGATCATGATCCTTGAAACTGCAAACAAGATTCAAACGGATATCTTTCTTGCGCTCCAGGATCGGGCTGTCAAAGATACCCGTGATTCAATGCGCTACTTTCACACTGCCGCCGATCTCCTTGAAATGCATGGTTTGGGTGCCTCTTTCAAACTCCCTTCGCTACTTACCAGGCTTCAGCACGTTGGAATAGAGCTGGAGTACTGTAATACCCTTGGGATAAAAACCATTCTCAAGGACGCCGAGACCGATATCCTCCGCGAACTCAAGCATCGTGCGAGGATACCAGTCCCCGAGTCCTGGAAGTTGGTTGGAATCGCGGATGAGTTCAATTTCCTTGAGGAAGGACAAATTTATGGTGGGTATCTTTGTGGGACCTCTTGCGCATCCCAGCTGTTCGTTAACCTGCTCTTAGCTTGTCTGCGTGACAAAGGCCAGGAACCGATATATTTAAAAGGCCCCTACATGATCACCCGTTCACCCGCTATTCACCCGTAAGCGTAAGACGTTCAGGTCGGGTGTACAAGTCTAACGCTACTAAAGGGGCGATGTTCAAGTCGTTCAGGCTATTGGAAAGCCTCTAGAAGGAAGCCCGTTTGACACAGAACCTCTAGCAAACACTGTAGTTTTCTCGTGCAAGGGGGAACGATCGCTTGCAAGCTGCTTGGGAGGGGGGGACCTTGATGGGTGAGCGCATTCTACAGCTTGTTATCGAAAGTGTGCCAATAACAGCGCATATAGTGACCTTTACGACCTCATAAACTTGACAGCGTGGCCGGAGCTTGCTCCCCGGGAACTTGTCGAACCAGCAGCATATCCACCGGCTCCGAAGAAACGCATCGAAGGGCGGCCCTGTACTATGGACGACGTCAAAGACTTTATATGCGATTTTATCACGTCCGACATGGTTGGTATCATATCAACACAACACCTTAAGCTCGCGGATTTCCGCGCAAAAGGTGTTAGCGATCCAGATTGCCTTAAACTCGCCGAACTTCATAGCAAGGCGGTTGACTTCCCTAAGTCTGGGACTCCGGTGGCTCCCTCCGAACTCCCGCGATCGGGACGGATGCCCCGCCCCGATTGGGATGCCGGTGAACTTGGATTCCGCAGTGCACGATACGAAGTGTATCAGAGTCAACGCGCACTAGGGCACCTTTACCGCGCCATCCGATTATCTGAGGAAAAACTTTCCCATCAAGGAACTCACCCAACCACGCGTTTCGGTACAGACATTGACCCCGAGATCCATGCCCACGCCCTTCCCCGCGAAAGATACGATCCTATCTCCCACTACCTGCGCGGCTCTCTTGCACGCTATATTCACGTTGATGCTGTCGATGACCGTTACTTTGTCGAATCTGTTTCGTTGCTGCAAGAGTACGTTGGAGAGCTTACCCGCATCTGCAGCACGTACTCCCTTACCTCACGCTCAATCATATCAGAGGAAGAGGTTGTTGCGGGTACTATCCTAGAGCTTACTTCCCAGAGGCGTCGACGACAGGATATGATATCCGAGATGCGTACCGCCTCCTCAGCTCTCGTGGCAAATGTTCGGGATGTACTCCGAGGTGTGGAGACGGGCGAGTCGGAGATTGAAGATTGGATGTTGAGAAGTTGGGCGGCATACCAGGTGGCTAGGACATCTGATGAGTTCGGGAGGAAGAGTTTTGGGCTCTTGGCGCTTGGAAATGCTTTTGAGGCGATTGAATCTGTAACTCAACGGGATTTGGTACGGTAAAGAGGCAAAACGGGCCACCTGCAGGCTTTGTTCAATGTATTCATCCAAGAGCCTGTGAATGAACTGAAAGTGAATACTACGCCCAATGGCTGTACTAGCGCTGACCCCCTTTTGATACAATGAAATTCGTACCCCCCTTTGATCGAAGAACACATATCTCCTGCAAAATGAGTGCTAAAAAATAGACAAAAATAGAAGGTGTAGATAGTTGCCATACGCATATTCTTAGCTAAAAAAAAAAAAAGTGGGGAAAAAGCGGGCTACCCAAGCATTGAGAGCGCATACAAAGGCCGATTTTTCGACTTTTCGGATAAACAGTAAATCTCTGGTTGCTCAGTGTGGAAATAAAATGAAACTATTCCTATTTTATCCCCCTCAGCCACTCTCGCAAACGGTTGTGTTTGTTGATCGTTTCATGCTTGGTCAGCAGCGGCTAATCTTCCGTGTCGGATCACCGGACTGAGGGTGCGTTCATAGGTGGGTCAAACGAGGTAGGTTGATTGTTCAGTGTAGTACACACGAGATTCTAATTGAAAAAATTCATGTAGTTACATTCAAGGTATTTGAGACACCTGGCTACCACATGCCAGGCTTTCAGAGCCGTAAACTGAGGTGCGAAACGTCAGGAGACATTTCGTGTAAAACCGATCAAAGGGGGGTCAGCGCTAGTATATAAAGGGCCGTGGTTTGTATATAATTGACCCCTGTTTTTGAGTCAAAATTGCCGCTGAGTAAATTGTGTCCGGGGTCCGGGGTTCAGTAAATCTATTGTCCATGCATGTGATCGTAGCCACTCGGTGGCTTAACCTAGACGGGAAGTCACACGTGCCGTATCTGTCCCATCACCTTGCGTATCCTGATGTGGCTGCGGTTATAAAGGTCTGTCACTCGTGGCTCATCACCAGCCACCCACCACCACCCCCATCTGGCTCCAAGTACTAAAGGCATTCCTCCATGGAACGTACGTTGTGCATCTCAAATCCCCTAACACTGGATTCACTAACCAGAACCCAAAGTCTTTGTACGAAATATAGCATATAACGCGCGCCAAGAGGATGTACAGTTGGCCGTATCAAACATCCTTAGTGGCGGAAATTTTTCACATATATCGCGAGAGCCGATAAATTTTGATTTTCACTTTCTTGGTTTGAAGTCATCGAACGTGTCTCACAGAGGATTCGGTATGCCACCAACTGTTATGTGCTACGTCCACAACCCGGTTGACAATTAGACAGGCGCACTGACTCTTCCCCATGAGAATATCGGGAAGGAATTCCTCTCAAAGTATGGGGAGTACGCTCCTGGTGGGATCTCGGTCAGCGGGCGTCGTGTGGTAGTGACAAAGTCCAAACACCCTGCAAATCGCAGTATTGTGGAGAGACTCCGTAACACACCATATAGGAGCGTCCAGGATGAACGAGACGACCAATTGGCTGCCCGTGCAGAAGATCTGGCCCAACGAATGAGAGTTATTGGTTTCGATCAAGGCTGTATGCAGAGAGATGGAACCTTTCTTTCCGAGTACTCGGTAAACATGGATAGTGCTTCAGAGATCAAGGTATTTCCTTCACATACAGTGCTAGCGGGAGATCTTACAGGATATTTGATTGATTTAGACCATTGACCTATACATCGATGACCCTAGTCGCACTATTGTGTTGGAAATCACAGCTAGCAAAACAGAAGCCGATTCCAGCGCAGGCTTAGGCATCTTTGACTCGCTTCAGACCACTACGAATTACTATGTCAAGTTCCGCTATTCCGACATCTACCGGGTCACTTTCGATTCTGGAACGGACCACTCTAATAACATGATCTTATTTCAGTTAAAGACTCCCGCCTCCTACGAGTCCAGTAACAGCATGTCGGCAATAATGAGGTTCCTGTCTCCCAACCAGCGAGTCACACGAAATAGGCTTTCATCCCTTACTATCGACGACAAACATGAACAACTTGCCAGATTTATCTCGAACAATATCTTGGTTCGGTTGACTCATGAACGGGCTCTACTATTCAAAAAACTCTGCAAATCCGCCCAAATAGGGCATCTACGGACTGGACCTGTCTATTTGACGCAATCGACTATGTCCTTGGAGTCCTCAATTCAGTCACTGCAAACATGGATAGCAGGCAAACCGTGGAGAGTAGCATTCCAGGTGTGCATTTATACATGTTCACCTTGATCTCCAAAAGCTAACCATTATTCGCCCAACAGCTCTCGCGCATTCTTGGGAGTATGCTACTTAATCCAGAAGAATTTAATGCAATCAGGCAATCGATCGACCGACTCATGGAAACGTTGACGACCTCCCAAGTATGCGCAGTGCTACTCGACTTCATCGCCCGCTTAGGGGTTTTGGACCGAGGTGATGACTGGAAAGACCCACCCTCAGTCACGGAATGCCTTGAGCACGCAACTGTTGCCATTAGGCACCCCGTAGCCCCGGTTCCACGACTGAGGCAGACTCGGGAGAAAAGTAAAAACGGAGATTTTCCGTGTTTGCACGTTGTCGTTACCCCGACTCGAATACTGCTGGAAGGCCCAGCCCCTGAACAAGTGAGCGGGCACCAAAGACGAAAACTAAGTGCTGATTTATGTCTGCATACAGCTCAATCGTGTGCTTCGTATGTTCCCGAATCACTGGGACAACTTTCTTCGTGTCAGTTTCACCGACGAAGAACAAGGTCAATTGAGATGGTAGGCGTTAAGTTAATGTCGTCTGAATTATGCAGCTGAAATTACACCATGGCCAGGGATACCGAAGTCGATGGCAATAGTTTTGTTCGGGAACGCGTGGGAGGGTTCTTAAGGCGCGGCCTGACAATCGCTGGGCGGCATTTTGAGTATCTAGGTTACTCAAATTCTTCCTTGAGGTGTAAGTCCTGCCAGACATCCCGCTTGATCATTCAAAATTTACCCAAACTACCCTAAAATAGCACATACTGTGTGGTTTGTCCATCCATTCGAGGATCCCGAACTTGGTCCACAAAACGCTAACACCATTGTCAATGCGATTGGCGATTTTTCCCGAGATATACGATGCCCCGCTCGTATGGGAGCTAGAATAGGGCAAGCGTTCTCTTCAACAGATTTATCGGTCACGGTGCAAGCTGAAGAGGTTATTGAGATGGATGATATCGAGCGAAACGGATCTTGCTTTACAGACGGTAAGTAAAGTACAAAGCCGAATGGCTCGAGTGCTTACAATCGCCATATTTCATAAGGTGTGGGGACAATATCACCCGAGTTTGCTGAGCAGATGTGGAAAGCACTCGTGAAGCTCCGAGGGAAAAGGCCATATTTCGTGCCTGCATCTTACCAAGTTCGTCTTGGAGGATATAAAGGGATGCTTGCAATCGACCACCGCTTGGAAGGCTCCGTTGTATGCGTCCGAAAATCGATGGGAAAATTCTCCTCGCCCTCTCTCGACATTGAGGTCTCCCGAGCATTTGACCGCCCAGGTAAGTCATTCGCTTCTGGTCAATGGGCGTAAACTCATATCATGAAAGGCCCATGCTTCCTCAATCGACCGTTGATTATGCTTCTCGATACCGGGAGCAAGGTGCCCACTCAGGCCTTCCTTGATCTTCAACGCAAGGCGGTCAAAGATACGAAGGCTTCTATGCTTACTTTGTTAACTGCCGCAAGAACCCTCGAGACCTACGGACTCGGTGACTCGTATAAGGTCCCATCCCTCTTGCTACGTCTAGAAAAGCTAGAAGCCGAGCCTAGGCACCTCGAGTCTCTTGGATTAAAAACGGTGCTCAAGGGCGCTGAAACCGATATCCTTCGTGATCTCAAGCACCATGCTAGAATTCCTGTCCCTGGATCTTGGAAATTGGTTGGCATTGCAGACGAGTTTGATTACCTTGAGCCACGACAGATATATGGTTAGTGCCCCTCTTTTCTCTAGTAGTGCAGCTAACAAGGTGGTCGACAGCATGTGTACGAGACAGGGATCGCGATCCTATCTATCTC
The DNA here is from genome assembly GCA_019616915.1 of Ceratobasidium sp. 423. Lineage (NCBI taxonomy): Eukaryota > Fungi > Basidiomycota > Agaricomycetes > Cantharellales > Ceratobasidiaceae > Ceratobasidium > Ceratobasidium sp. 423. Next base: position 10,629 of record WSTI01011608.1, read on the forward strand.
GAAGGACCTTACATTGTCACTCGTTCGCCGGTTATCCATCCGTGAGTGATTCCGACCAGAACAGCTCGAAGCGCCTTCTAATTTGGTATTGGCAGTGGGGATGTTCAAGTTGTTACTGCTATAGGAAAGCCGCCCCCGGGTTCACCATTTGACAAAGAGCCCCTCGAAAACACCATCGTGTTTTCATGTCGGGGTGATCGCTCTTTACCAAGTTGCCTAGGCGGAGGTGATCTTGATGGGTAAGTGTCCAACACTAGCATCGAGTAGTTTTAGTACTCACAAACGATGACGCATATAGGGACCTATACGATCTCATCAATCTTACAGAACTACCCCAGCTTACGCCTCAAGTAATACACGCCCCGGCTGAATACCCACCGGTAACCAAACGCACCATCACGGGCCGGGAGGCCACGATCGACGACGTCAAGGACTTTATCTGCGACTACATCAACTCGGATATCCTCGGTCTTGTTTCGCTCCGCCATCTTAGGCTCGCAGACGACCGTCCTCTCGGAGTAAACGATCCCGATTGTCTGAAACTAGCAGCTCTTCACAGCAAAGCTGTCGATTTCCAGAAATCCGGCACACCCGTCGAGTTTAAAGATCTCCCCTACCCCAGCAGGGCACGACCAGACTGGGACGCTGGCGAAGTCCAATTCCGCCGAGGGGAGCAAAATAACATTTACAAGAGTGAACGAGCGCTCGGACAATTGTATCGTGATATACAACTTGAAGAAAACCAGCTCCAAAAGGCGGGAACCTACCCAGACGCCGAGTTTGGTCTAGATCTTGACGTTCAAGTCGTTGCTCGGCCCCTTGAACGGGAAAAATACGACTTTATCACGCATCGCCTTCGAGACTCTCTTGCTCGCTATATCCAGGTTGACGAAACCCCTCAGTCGCAGTTCGTCGAGGCCGTCGGGCTCCTGGGAGATTACATCTACGAGCTGACTCATATTTGCAACGACTATGCTCTAACTTCACGCTCCGTCCTATCCGAAGAAGAAGTCGTAGCAGGCACGATCCTCGAACGGACCTACCAACGACGCAGGCGACAAGACCGAATCTCGGAGATGCGAACCGCTTCGGCAGTACTAGTGCAAAACGTACGAGACGTGCTCCGCGGTTCAGACTCGGACTCGCTCGAGGACTGGGCGTCGAGGAGTTGGGCGGCGTATCAGGTGACCAAGCAGAGTGGCGACGAGTTTGGGAGGAAGAGTTTTGGATTGTTGGCGCTCGAGAACGGGTTCGAGGCGGTGGATGCGATTGCTCAACGTAACCGGGACCGCGCGCGTAGGGGCTTGAATTGATGGGCTGTCAAGGATGTATAAGCGAATGGATGGATTAAACCTTGTATAAATATGATGAATAAATCTGTATTGGAATATTTGACAACTCTGTTGGGTTCTGTGTTGGAACCCACGACTGTGCGTAATATCCGCTCGAAGGATCCGAGTTCTCCATGCGATCATCGTCTTGTCCGAGCGCCAGGTTCGGGCTCTCTAGGTGGCTACACAATAGCCACAGCGTAGACGAGACAACCCCATCGGGCGACTCCCAATGATATCACTAACCGCCGCGACCGGTCTATATGCGGCAACCCAAGGAATAGCCAGGGAGCAGATTTACGGTCACTTTCCCAAAGGAAAAAATACGGAGATACATATCGGGAAGGGGCGTTCATCTCATCGATGGAGGACACGTTACACCACTCGAGTCCTTTTGGTCGGCCTCTGGGAAGAGCAGGACGGATGTCTGGGATTAGAAAACGCATAACCAACAAGAGAACCCCGTGTTTAACACATGACGATGGACAGCGAGGGAAAGGGGGAAGGAGGGGATAACGGCATGTTGATATAAACACGTTTACGGTTGAGATATAGAAAACACAAGACAGAAAGAACACGTGACAGGGATAGAGATGGACGAAAACCCATGCAAACAGGATGCGTCAATAATCCAGAGACAAAAAAGGGGGAAGACGTTATTTAAAATGAAGAAGGAATAAAACAGCGCGCGCGCGCGCAAGTACACTAGCTAGCGAGAAAACCTGGGGAGATGAGACGGACGTATTGGGTTCATACTGGGAATGAGACGCCACACTATGAGGCCGCGGCTGGGGGTTGTTGCCCGCTGTGGGGTGGGAAATATGAGCTGCTGTGCAACCTGACGTTTACGAGAGCGTACCTCTTTCGCTTGACCTTGGTCATTTCTTTTCGTAACGCAGGTCCGTCCAAAGGCTGTGAAAGGGCAACCGGCGGGTCAGTTCGCAACATTTAGCGCTCCTATTCCAAAACGGACATACCTTGAGCAACTCAAACGCGCACAGTAGATCCTCAGAAACACTGTCAAATGATCAACGGTTAGATGTGAATCTACAGCAAATACCAAAAAAGCCTATGTACCTCATGCACGCCCCATAATTGTCAAACTCTGCGAAACCAATTCAGTTACGGCGATTGATCCGGAAAAACTTGGGAAGACCTACCCCCGCAATAATTCGGCGCACTAAAGACAGTAACAAGTGTTCTATCATTCCAAAACTCGTAACCATCTTCGACAACCATGTGTGCTCGGCAAATAAGGTCCATGTCATAACGAACAAGGAAATCGTTGATGACGCTCTTGCCAAAGCAGTAGCTCACGCCACGCTCATTGTCTTCCCAGTCAACGGCATTGTCAGATGGATCTGACCAAAGCAGATCGTTGAGCAAGCCATAGTCGGGAACATCGGTCGGCCGTTGGATGCGCTTGATGTCATCCATCGAGTGCAAAGAGGGAGAGAGCCCTCCGTGAACACAGAAAATCTTGGACGCAACGACTGCGGCTATAGGCAGGCAATTGAATACGTCGATAAAGGTCTTCCAGATCTTGATGTTACACCGTCGTTTGCACTCGTCGTAGAAGCCGTACACTTGTCGCTCGTGTGAGTCAGCATCCCAAGGTACAGCGGTCGAGGGTGCTCTTACCTCGCGTGACGTTTGCGCACTCGTGGTTTCCCCTCAGCAAGAAGAAATTCTCGGGGTACTTGACCTTGTAGCAGAGGAGCAAAAGGATGGTTTCGAGGCTCTGCTTGCCACGATCAACATAGTCGCCCAGGAAGAGGTAGTTGGCCTGAGGGGGGAAACCACACATCTCAAAGAGGCGGATAAGGTCCGAGTACTGGCCATGGACGTCGCCCACAATCTTGACAGGTGGGCTGAGTTCGATCAGGGTTGGCTGGGAGAGGAAGACCTCGCGGGCGGCCTGACAGATTGCGGTAATCTCGTTGTTTTTCAGACAGACCGACTTGCTGACTTTGGCCGAATAGCCGACCTCGAGCAGCCGGTTGATCATGTCGTCAATGTCGATGGTGCGGACCTTTTCTGGGTTGGATCCAGGGCCGGGCGGGGAAGAGGGGTTGGGATTGGAGAGTATAGTCGTCGTCGTCGGGATGTCGATTGGGCCGGATGTCTGGCCGGGAAGGGGTGTCGGGGGGCTGCTGGACTGGGCAGCGTCACCGACGGCCGGCTGATATGTCTGAGATGAGAATGACGACTGCGAGGGCGACTGGGCCGCAACATGGCCGTTGAGAGCGCCGTCTGGTCCGTGCGCGCCGAGGCCGCCAGAGGGGTCCGCGGTGCCGGCGCTTCGTGGCAGACTGGACGACGCGGCGTCCGGCAGGTTGGCGGCGTCGTGTGCGGGAGACGCGCCCCCGTCGCCCTTCTTCGACCGCTTCGAGCTGCCGTTGGTGTCCTTCGACGACCGCAGCGATTTGAAAAAGTCAGATATAGGAGCCATCTTCGCGTTGCCCGCTCGGTCGTCGTCGCCAATAGGAGCAGCAGGGGAGCAAGGAACAAGGGTAATCAACACGTTCGGTGCTTGGCGCCTTGGCCCACGTGAGTTGCGAGTCCGGCGTCGCTGGTGGTGCGCTGCGAGTGGTGGCTAAACGAAAGCGGTCAGAACAGACAGTCGACGTCGGCTTCGAGCGTGAGATGCTCTTGATCCAGATTCCAATTCAGGTGGAGTAAACGAGGCGTATCCTAACACGAGCAAACAACAGGGTCCTCCCGACCCGCCGTGTCTCGAACCCACCTAATTCCAATAAAACACAGCACAGATCACAGGCGACGTAAGATTGCATAAACATATTGACTATGCGCATTGATTGCATGACCGAAAAGCATAGTAAAATACAGCTCCCAACACTCAGAACTTGCCGAAGCTCTTGGCTGCCGCCTTGCTCTTCGACACTCGCAACACGTTGAACCGCACCGTCTTGGACAGCGGTCGGCATTGCCCTGCCGCCCCGAACAGTTTTAGATCGCGCATAGACCACGTCTAATTTTGACTCACCGACAGTGACTGTATCCCCAAGCTCAATACGGAACGCGGGCGATGCGTGTGCTGCCAAATTCTTGTGGCGCTTCTCGTATCGGTCTGCCGCCCCAATCAGTATCCAGGCACCAGCATCTAGTCACTTTACGCACTATATTTGGGGATGTAGTGGAGATAGTCCCGTCGGATGATGATGGTCCTGGTCATCTTGGTCGAAACAACACGACCGGTCAAGATGCGACCTCGGATAGAAACGTCACCGGTAAAGGGGCACTTCTTGTCTGGGTATATGCTATGTGAGTCGAGGGGAGGGCACAGCTTGGGTAGACGCACCAATGTAGGTGCCGTTGATGGCCTCGGCGGGGGTCTTGAATCCAAGACCGACATCCTTGTACCACCTCTTGGTCTTGGTCACAACCTTCTTGCCTATTCAGCCCACAACGCAAACCCGACCATATCCACCCGACCAAACCGCCAATCCATCCCATCGACTCGATTAGTTTAGCTCTCTGCGCGCAGCAATGCACTTACCACCGCGCGCCTTGGCGTCTTGGAAGAGGTGTTGCTTTTGGAAGGCTTTCTCAATCTACATCTAGCGTTAATTTTCTCCGGCACAAATTTTGCATGTAATCCGAGTAAGCCGTACCTGCTCAGCCATTTTAGTGTGTCGGCACGGGGAGCGGCGGGATGTCTTGAAGTGTCTTGATGATGCCTAGGAGCACGTGCGATGATTGGCCAAGCCACCCGTTTGCCTCCGGAGGCACTCCGAATGGAACTAGATAGCTCCAGCTCAAATCTCCGCCAGGCTGGTTTCTTGGTAGGGTGGGTGCGGTTCGGATGGAGTGGGTATGGTTGTTGGCCTGAAAATGTTATTTAGATAATTTGGTGGGCATTCTAGGTGGTTTTAGGAGCAAAATGCTCTCTGGGTGCTATCTTTCAGCGCTTACACGGATATTAATTACGCAATCTTGGCGCTAAATCACCGTGGCAATTCGCGTGGTACAATTTGAGTAACGGGTCAATTCTACACAACGCCGTGAACTGTCTCAGGCCACCCATCTGCCACCCGAACAACAAAGGGTATCTTCCATCAGATTTACTAGTGAATTGATTTGTTCGGTTCCAACTTGCAAGATTGAATGTCTGGCATCCACGTTTTCATTTTTTCCGAAACAAAGGTGCCACCTGACTTGAATCCATTCATATCTTCATGGCTTGAACGTGTATTCTATTGGATATCCGCACACTCAAACGCAAAGAATTGTACATAAACGTCACTAAAAACACATAAAACGCGGGGCTACCGGTGCATGGAAGACACGAGCAAGCGTCTAGGCTGGAGATCCGTGTTAATCCGCACGGAAATGGAATGGAGTGGAGTTGCTTTGGACTCACGTTGATCCAACGAGATTCACCCTTGCCTCTGTAACGTTTCATTGGTTAGTGGGGAGTGGGGAGTGGGGATATGCATGCATACCTGTTTATGTTTCCCGTTCTTGGAGCAGATAACGTATAGGTATCCTTTCCTCCTCACAATCGAACATCCGTCGCAGAATAACTTGATAGAGGACCGGACTTTCATTCCCCTGGTGGCGATCAGGTCTACCCCAGTATGCGGTGCATGGATATGGGGGTGCACATGGCCGCACGAGTGGGCCACGGCAGGAGTAGGCCTAAAGAGCGACAGCCTTGAAGCTCCGAGTAGTGGTCGAGCCAGTGAGAATAACGAGCGAAGCATTTTGGGATGGGTGAGACTGGGTGTCACGTGATTCTCGGGAGAACGAGGATTTCCACGGCCCCGGAAAATGCAACCAGCTTAGACTCGACTTTAGCTAGACTTTGTTTAATCTTTATGAACGCTTCTGGAGTCTGATCGAAGCGGGACTAAAATCGAGGTCTAATACCTGAAGGTCTTGGATTAATAATGACGACCTATACCTTGTCGGGGGGTTCGGCGGCCAATGCTGTCTTCGTGACTATCCTATTTGCTTATGTGCTACAGACCGAGTTGACTCAAGTGAGTTGAACAGTTGGCCACAAATTAGAGAGCTAACCATGCTATAGTACGTCCAATCGTCGCTGCACTTTAGACAACCATACCTCCTCTTGTGAGTCCTTGTTCCCTCTGTTTGAAGCTAATTTTACTATATTGGGGCTCTCTAGTTACATCGCCCATTCGGCGTTCACACTCGTACTTCCCGCACACCTCTTATATCTAAAGTGCTCCACGGGTAATAGCCCCTCTACGTATCTATCCACATTATGGAGTATCATGCACAAGGAAATACTTGCTCCTCAATCTACGCCCGGCTCCAAATTCCCATGGACACGATACATCATCTTTGTCACATTATTAACCACGGGAATAACTTGTCCTGCTCTGATGTGGTATGCTAGTGTCTCGCTCGCATCGTAAGTCCGTTTGTTCATTCCGTTTCTCATACACTAACTACCAAATAGACTGAGCGACATCACAGCCCTCTTTAACACTCACGCCTTTTGGGCCTACATCCTGAGCACCGCACTCTTGCCTCCCCCATCTGACCGACCAAGGTGGCAACCCTACAAGCTCCTAGCAGTCTTGCTTGCATGCATCGGAGTGTTTGCAACAGTGTACGGGAGCGCAGATGATGCGTCTCCAGGCTCGAACCCGTTCTTAGGTAGTCTATTAGCATTGATTTCAGCGGTTTCGTATGCGCTTTACCAAGTTGCGTATAAGAAGTGGGCTGTACCGAGTGTAGCGATTGCGTCTGCTTATGAAGACGAGGACGATGAGGCTGCACCTTTAGCTGGAGACAGTGGGGAACTGACTGGTCAACCTCTACCATTTGGCCTGTTTGCGAATTTTGTGACTTCGACGGCGGGGTTGGCTACGCTTGGGGTGTTGTGG
>WSTI01011609.1:0-17775 GCA_019616915.1 Ceratobasidium sp. 423
CGTCTGGGCACGTCGGAGCGAGTACGTCTGGGCACGGCGGACCTGCGTATGTAGGACCGGGTGGATACGTCGGGCCTAGCGCTGCGTATTCGCTCTCTCGCGAGTCTAGCCAGTCTTCGAGTCATACGTCGTCTTCGACTACGACGCTTTCGAATTATGCGAGGTCGGATGCCCCGTCGAATTATGCGAGATCGGATGCTCCTTCTAACCATGCCCGGTCTGACGCTCCGTCGAATTATGCGAGGTCTGATGCACCTTTGAATTATCCCCGCTCGGACGCTCCCTCGAGTTACGCCCCGTCGACTATCACGCCTTCAAACTATGCTCGATCTGAAGCACCATCCAACTACGCACCGTCCATCAACGCCCCGTCGACTACCTACAGCTCCAACTCGTCTACACCCTATGGCACACCCCACGGTTCTCAAGTCTCGACTCCAGCCGGGTACGGTCCCAATTTTGCAGGCGGCTATACCTCACGGTTCCAAACTCGCTCGAGAGCCGGCGAGTCGACGTTGGCTGCAAACGTTGAGCGGGCGTTTGGTGTTGCCTCTGCGGAGCGACCGAATGCGCCGGTGGAGCGACCGAATGCACCCGTGGAACGACCGAATGTCCTTGTGGAAAGAGTAAACGCCCCGGTCGAGAGGGTAAACGCCCCAGTCGAGAGAGTAAACGCCCCAGTCGGGAATGGTCTTGGCGCCAACGTTCGCAGGACCAACAGTTCCAGCACAGACAGGTCAAGATCCTTTCCGCCCTCGCCGGTTGCTACCGCTCCCCCTGCTTTAGTAAGTCCCACCACCCCAATTCAATCCCAAGCGCTTATATCCCATTCAGCCTGCGCCCCAGCAACCGACTCTCACACCCCAACAAGTCGTCCGTCGCCCGTCGAACAATACGCGTGATCCGGTGATCATGGCGCTCGCAGACGTCATTTCGTCAACATGTCGCGAGGCCCGGGACCGTGCGAGCCTAAAGCGCAAGCCGTTGTGGATGACCCCCGAGGAAGCTGCCGCCGCTGCCGAAAAGGAAAAGGAAAAGGCCGCGAATGGGATGATGGGAATGGTTCGCCCGAGACGGATGAGCAGTGCGTTGGTGGGCAAGTCCAAGACGGCCGACAAGGACAAGGACAAGGAGAAAGACAAGGAAAAGGACAAGAGTGCGGACAAGGACAAGAAAAAGGCGGTGAGGCCTAGTTCGTCCGAGGGCGTGGTGGCCGAGAACCCCAGGACGGCGTTGCAGCGAAAGCGGGCGACGATCCATGGCGCGATGCATACTTTCCCGTCGATGGGCCCGCCTAGTCCCGAGCGCGAGACTCAGTCATTGTCGGCCCATGGACATGGTACTCTAACTCAGCCCCCGGTCGTTCAGCAGCCACAGCAGCAACCGCCCCAGCCCCCGCCCAAGCCTCCGCCTGTGCATATGCGCGGAGCGTCTGAAGGTCCGATATCCCCTCCTCGCTCGCGAACCGTGTCGAGCTCTGGGTCGTTTGTCGATGGTATCCACAACTTTTTTCTCCGTCGGGCGTTTGCCAAGTCGGCCGAGAACATGGCCTTGTCTCCTCCCACCCACGACCCTCCTAATCCCATCTACGCCGTCGGCGCTGGCCTGACCAACACCAAATCCGACGAAGGCTTGCCGCGCGCCAGGGCTAAAGCCGGCAGCGTGCCTGCCCCAGGCCAAGAACAACCCGGACTGTACGCGCTCGGAGCCGGAATCACAAACACGGACGCGCCTCTGCCCAAGCGCAAGCCCCGTATTTCGCTCCGCTCGAGTTCGACCTCGTCGATTTTCGCCCAGCTAACCGGCAAGCGCAAGGCGTCCAAGACTTCGACCCCCATGTCCGGTTTGACGTTTACCCCGTTGAGTGAAAAGGACAAGGCGGAATACCAGGCTGCTATGCGCGCTCGTGAGTCCCGTTCCCGTTCGAACGAGTACTATAGACGTATAAATCCCAACCAAGGCGGTCCACCCAACCGAAACATGCTTGGCGCCGAGCTGTACACTTCTCCGGCGTCGATGGGACTCCACCCCAGCCCGGTCGCGGAAGAATCCAGATTTTTAGAAGAGGGGGACGATGGTGTATATACAGGTTACCGATAGCGCACACACACTCACTCTCCATTCCCGTCTTGTCGCATTTTGTTTGGTTTTTGTTTCATTTTTTTTTGTCTCGCTTGCTTTTTACATCTCGAGTCTGAAAGCCGCACGATACCATTTTCTGAATCAGTTTATGCTCTCATCTCATCAGCTTGCTCGCTACAGTTCTTTATATTGTTTTCTCTGACCTATGCCCCTAGATTCCAGGGGGGCGTACGTATAGTAGCTGTAATTTAACCATGACCATGATTAGGCATTTGAGTTTCTGCTTATATCTTTTGTACATGTACAATGGTGCTTGTGCTCTCGGACAGACAAAAATAGACGGCATGGATAAAGGAATGTTCTACGGACAGCAGCAGACAAATAGAGACATGAAACCAAAAAAAAATAGAAAAAAACAAAGAGGGTGCTATGTGCAACAAATGAAAACGCAAAAATGTCCGGTCATGATATCAAACCATGGCGGCGAAGCATGTCCTCATAACTAACCAGACGTCAGTGGAATGCTTTGGAAATTGAGGCTCCACCTACTGTTGCTTCTCAAACTCCATTTCGGCCAGCTTGCGCTTGAGTTGCGCATTCTCCTTGGACAGGTCGTTCCTGGCGGCCTTGGACTTGCGAAGATCATCAGCCATAGCGACTAGCGCTTCGTCGTCTCGCAGACTGCTATCTGCATACATCGCGTCTAATTCTTCGTTGAAAGTCTGCACAAGAATGAGTCCAATGCCGAAATGAATAGAGTGTAGCGCTCACCTCGTACATGATTTCTTTCTCGGCCGTAGCATCAGCAAGCAGCTTCTTCACAAGTTCACACTGTGCCTTGGCACGTTGAACCTCTCCCTTGAGTCTCTCTATCTCGGTACTGCTCGTTGCGGTCTTTGGCACTCGAGTCAGAACACAGATTTGGCATCTGGCGATAGCGCTTACCGTTGGTGGGGCATTCTGAAGTTCTAGTACTTGTTCAATCAGGCGGTCGTGCTTTGCTTCAGCATGTATCAAGTGCCGCTCTGCTTCGGCAATGTCGCTCTCAACGCTCTTGCTCCACGCCTCACTCAAAGCCGAGTCCGAGGTGCTGGCAGATAATTTCGAAGAGCTGTTCTCTGCAATGGCCTCGAACATGGCTCGGCGATTCGTGATGCTTGGCAAGTTGTCGAACCGAGAATTGGCCTTGGCCTGTAACCCGGTTAGTTCGAGCTGACGTGCATTACCCTGTCACTTACAGCAATGTTGCGGCTATTGGGTGAGCGGACGATGCTCCCAGTGCGTTCAAGCCCAGAGCGAGATTGTGGACTGGATGAACGCGACATTGACTCCAACTCCATCTTGATGCGCTTTACAGCCCGACGAGATGACAGGATCTGGAAATCTGGTTAGCAATTGCAACTCGTAAACACAAATGAGCCTCACATCTTCCTTGGTTGCCCCGGCAGTAATGAATAACTGCTTGGACAACTGCGCAAAGTCTCCTGACCCCGCCGTACTCGTGCTCGGCCTAGGGTTCATACTCGTGAGGGTTTCCGGGTTGGACTCCATACGAATAGGACTGCCCTGTCGCGCTGGCACCTTGCTAGGCGGGGATCCCCGCCCCTTGCGCGTAGTGACTGGCGTATCACGCAAGAATGTCTTCTTTTGGATAGAAAGCGGCGCGATGGTGCTTCCCGCAGCGGTGGATTTAGGCGTAGCAGGAATATTAGCTGCAGCCGTTGAAGTGTTGACCGCCTCTTCGAATGGCATGCGCCTCTTCGACGTGAATGGGATTGGCGTGCTTCCAGCAGCATCGGTGCGCAATGTGGTAGGTGCAGGAGTGCCCAGACTCACGCCATCAACTGGCGTGCACGGACGTTCATCCTCATCCGATTCATCGCGTCTGTCACTACTCCAGGCCAAAGGAGTTGGAACTCGACGTTCAATAAGAGTAGAGGACGAAATCGAACGCTCGGAATTGAGACTCGACGTGCGCACAACCGGAGCAGGACTAGTCGCCCGAGACCCAGGACCAGCAAGTCCAGCAGGTGGGCTAAACGCACGCGTCAAAACAGGTGGGGGGCTTAATGCGCGGGGACTCGCGGCTCTAGCAAGGACCGGCACAGGTTTTCGAGCCACAGGAGCGCGGATGAGGCCAAGCGCACCCCCAGCAGCTAGTGCAGGGTTCAATGCACGACCAGGGCCGGGGCTGATGGGTCGTGGTCCCGCGATGATCGCGCGATCCAGCCTTGCTTGTTCCGCCTCGATTGGGCTCTTTGTGCGAGCAATTGAACCGCCAGTCCGAGTCAATGTGGTAGGACTCATGGCCCGCTCCATCTCGACCGGCGTTTTGGCCCGGTCTAACCTTACTGGGCTCACAGCTCGTTCCGAGTCGCTTGCCATTCCTCGTATGTCAGGACTCCTGAGTGCGTGCGATCGCGGGCCCAAAGGACGGCGCTCGATGCTACGAGGTCGGGCAGTGGAGACAGTGGCAGCATCACTGTCAATATCGCGGGATTTCGTTGGCGAGGCGGGTCGGCTGAAAGAGGGAAGAGGCGGAACTAAACGCCATGAAATATTAGACAACGGAAATATCTTCAAGGCGGCTACTCACGTTCGGGAGCATCCCCGCTACCGCCCTTGGACCTGCCTTCTTGGGTCTTACTATTCTCCCGGGCAAGTGCTAGCCTCATCGTCAAGTCGTATTCCGAAGTGTCGGGATCCACATCCACATCCTCCCCAACATCCACATCCATTTCACCACCCTCTTCTCCAAGATCGTCCCATGTACAAGCGTCATAGTCTTCATCAGGTAATACACGGCCTTTGAGAGGCGAAGATCGGCCATTGACGCTGTAGCCCATGCTGGTTGGCCCAACGCTTTCCCCTTCGGGAACAGACAAGCCTATTCCAGGTCCGGGACTCCAGCTGCGTTTGATAAATTTCCGACCCATACTTGCCCCTTCTTCGCTGGTTGCGCTGGTGGAGCCGCTCCCGCTTGAGAATAATGTCGAATTGCGAGACGCGACGCTTCGACTGCGAGCTCGCATGGACATGGACCCAAATGAAAGCGTATCCAGGGAGAAGAGTGCAGTACGAGGGCGTGTGGGTGTTCCAGGAGCCGAGGCATGTCCCGTGCGGAACTTGAATAAGCCGTACTGGTGAACTGAGGAATTATTAGATTGGGTGCACTCTGAAACAGGTTAAACTTACTCGTTTGTACGATTCTTCCCGGTACACTCGGTGTATGTACAATATCCTCCTCGCGTTCATCTTCTTCATTGCAAGACGATACCGCAAATCGGCAAAGCTCTCCGGCTAGAGGCTGCACCCGAATGACGACATAAGGAGCTGCCCCGCCCATCCCGAAAGACAGAGGGTCAGCGGTCCCCTCGGCATCGATATGAACCACTACTTTGGGCTACAATTGCGCATAAGATTGGAGTTAAATTTACCCTGCAATAAACGGGCGCACCTTCTTTGTCTCGCTCAAAAAGGCAGTTCTAGAATAAAGATTCCACCATGTCTTCGCCAGAGTAGCCAGCCCGACTTCGCGTTCTCCGCCATACAACACAACACTGCGACCAAGTCGGGTACGTAACCGCGCCTGAATGGCCCACAAATTCTCCAGGAAGCGGGCTTTGGCTTGTTCGGGAGTCGAGTCTACATGGGGCCGAGCAAAAGGATCGGCAGGACCAGAATGGGATTGGGGAGTGAGCGCCAGCGCGCTGAGTGCCCGAAACGGTCGTCCGGACCAACGGTCAGGTTGATCCCGCGGAGGGTCCTCCAGATACATGTGTAAATCTGTCAAACCAATAGGTAAACCTACTCGGCTATCAGCAATGGATTAACCCACCAACTCCTCCGACATCTGTCGCAACCACATCCCCAACATCAATGACTCCTCGGCAACTGAGCCCCCAACCTCCGCCGCCAATCCCGCCCGGCTTTGACACACTTGATCCTCCTAGGGCCTTACGAAATCCGAGTCCGAGTCCCAAGCCAACTTTGGCCACCTTTTCCGTCTCATCTAGTCCGGCTAATATTCTCCCAGGCGCCGAAGACGAGGGGTTTCGTTTGCATATCATAAGCTTGTCGTCGAACAAGAATAACGTCGCTTGTAACGTATCGAGGGCTGCTCCTCCCCCGCCTGACCTGGCCCCTCGCCCGTGAGTACCATGCCCTCCTCTGGTGCTCCCACTCCCCCTCCCAAATGAATCTCCCAGAACATCCGCTACATCAATGCAGTCCACCAACACCCGTGTGCTTGAAATGAGTCCAGGGGGGAAGTTTTCGACGCTTCGTTCAAGACAGTGCATTACCGCCGCTCGACGAGTCGGATCATCTGTTTCCGCGAGGGCTATTCGTGAAGCAATCGTATCAGCTTCCATGAGAAGGGCGCGTTGAGGATTGGAGGTGGGCATATGCTTTATCATGGCTACAAATATGTCAATCAGTACCAATGCACCTACGAGATAGCTTGAGCATACTTCTAAACAAGAGAGTATAACGAGGGATGCGCTGAACGGGCTCCATTAGCAACTCCCGAAGCCCGACACGGTTCTTCGGATCGGACGTGGAATATTTGATTCGCTGTGGAAAGAAGGTGAGTTTGGTAACAGGGGCTGTGGTGTTACATACGTCAATATAACTGGCGAACCCTGTACTGGATTTCTTCGACACTTCGCGCTCAAAGATTTGTTGTGCTTCTTCGCGTTTGGTATAATACTGTTTGTAGCAATCAAATGCACGGAGGTCGCGGAACTGGGGTGCCCTGTGAGCTTGACATTGTTAGAATTTCCGGTGGGAAACATACATGTTTGATTGCAACATCCCCAACGCCGGGACCGTGCCCGGAGAGCATGACCTCGAGATCAGCAAGAAAGGCTTCAGAGACAGGAATAAGTTGGTCAACGTTGCCAAATAACGTTTTGGCAGCATAAGCATCGATAATAGACGTGTCCTTGGTCTTTGCAAACGAGCGTAATGGGTCGGCGTACGACTAGAAATTAGCGGGCAATTAGCGGGAGTCATCGTATTGTCAGCACAACACGCACGGATTTAAGCATGTATAGGCGTTTGAGATAGCTTCGTTCGGTGGTGACTAGCTCGGTGATAACTTCAGATAGGACAGCAGCATCGGCAGAGGCAGAACGGGACATGGATGTCGATGAGGGGGCTTCGGAGAGACTTGACAATGAGCCCGAGGCAGGGGCACTGGTCGATCGAGGAAGATAAGGCACTTCCTGCGCTGGCATAGGCTCCCCCAGGGATGCAACGAGCTCTTGGACATCTACAAAGAAATTAGACTAGGACAAAGCCCCCGGGCTATACGTACCTTGAGTAAGCTCCCCCTCGCCAGCTCCTTCAACTACAACTCCACAGAAAAACGCCCGCGTAGTAGGATGAGTAGGTCTAGGTTCATCATCGCTTGCAGGCGCCAGCGGGACCTGCTTTACTGGCGAACTCATTTCCGCCTCACAATCCGCACCACCGGCACTTTAGGTTGGTTGTTGTTGCTGAACTGAATAGGGGTCACGTGATCAATATGCGCACGTGAGACAAACACGCATCCTGATCGGCAGGTGCTTGATTTTTGACCGAGTTTCATACCTCGTCGTCGGCCAAACACGACTTTACAGTGGAAATATCGGTACCATTAAATGTCATGGCGACGTCGCTGAGTCAGCCATGTTCAGCAACCTGTCAGACTCTAAAACTATGAGTGTGTACACTGTGTGTACAGCCAGATGAATGCCAAAATGTCCAGAGACACTCACCAACTCGGGATCATCCGCACGCTAAACCAATCCTAACGCAGCTACAACCCGCATGACCCGATACCCCGGGGATGTCACTTGCTCGCAGAAGTATCTAGAACGACCAGCTGCGTGCTATCGGTTTGATTGATGGTTTCAAACATCGACCAAGGGGTGCGAATCGGGAAAGACCGGTGAGATTACTCTTTAGCATACCATCATACGAACCCGAAGCATTTGAGCCATCCTATCATTGCCATGTCCGCACACGTCGCGTTCATTTCGAAAATTGTACTTGCTCAGGGGCGGCGGCGGCGGCTAAGCAGATCCGAGATTTGTATATCGTAACAGACCCGCTCCGACGTTACGCGCACTTGGCAATTATGTCTACGCCTATATGCGCTTCGGAGGTGTCACCTTTCATCCGGCAGGATAACTTTACACCCATTGTATCTTATCTCGTATGGCGATCACTGGTGTCTTTCTATAAAGTTTGGAACATCAGTAGCATTGCAAACTTCCACGATCATATGTTCAAGACACCGGGCTCTCGGACAGTATATGCTTCATTAGACACGGGAATCATAGATACATGGCAGCACGACTCTACATGAATAGATACACCATAACAAGGTTCAGACAAAGCTATTCACACGAAGAATCCAAACAAAATCAGAACGAACAAGCACCGAGCCGAATACGAACAAACAAAGAAACACACAATGTCCTTATATGGAATTTAATAGAATCTAAGGGAAGATGGCCCTGAGATGGGCAGGGGCTCAGACAACGATCGGTGTTGAGATCGGGCCCGACTTTGGGCTTGCTGATCAGAAATATCCTGGAGTATGCGAAGTGTTTCTTCCAAATGCGCATGTAGCCGCTTCAACTGGGCGAATTTTCTACAGAAAAGGCAATAAGCGTCCGCCCAAGTACGCATTCAGGTACCACAAACTTACTTGGTCGGGTACTTGCCCCTTTTACTTTCTTCAAACACACACTGATGATCATTCTGCGCGCACCGAGCGCACGGCGAGCCTTCACCCGGCGGGAGCTGACTAGGTCCGGGCATACACCTAACCTTGAATCTGCGACAGCCCAAACAAGCCCTGTCGGATTACGGCGTCAGTACGCAGTCCCGCTCGTGATCGCATATACTCACCTCGAGCTACGGCGAGCGGGTTCCCGCTCAGTGTCTGCGCTCTTTCTCCGCTTCTTCGTCCTGTCAGGCCCAACTTCTGCTCCACTTTGCCGAGTGCGCTTTCCGCTGGTAGTGGGAGGTTCTACCTCCTCAGGCTCAGGCTCGGATTCCTCGCCCGGGTACCCAGCTTCAGTCGCAGGCGACTCGCTAAACACCTGCTCGGGCTCTTCGAATACGACAGCACTAGGCCCGTGCTCTTCGAGACTAGAGTCCCCAATAGCGCTAGTTACGTTATACCCGTGCGCCGTCCATTGCTGAGGCGCCTGGACATACGGTGGTTGCGTCTGAGACTGAACGCCGAAATGAAGCTGCTGTTGGTAATGGTAACTGTACTCCTCATTTTGGGTAGCTGGCCACCACGTGTTGAGGTTGCTATTAGTCGGCAGATAGGTCTGATTGTACTCCGGCATTTGATCCATCATAAGCATATTAGAGCAAGCGAGAGCTTGGTGAACCGGGGGTCAGAGAGCGCAGGTGTCGGGGACGGGCTGATTCCCAGCCGACTCCCGGTGACTTTATAGTAATCATACCTATCGAGTCTGATGAGCTCACCATTCCCGGTCCTGCACAGCGCGCGCCCGCGCCTCAAATCAGGACATACTGTATCTCAGTGTTTTCCTTGAGCAGAGGCTATGATTCTCGAGTCAGTTTGGCCCCGTGTACGCTTCTGGGTTTGTCGTGACTTTGACCGTCTCTCCGGGCATTAAGCCTCCGGACCAATCACGTTCGACCGGCGTTCGTCTGGGTTTACGCATTTTGACACGGAATCAGACTATTATGGTTATTGGAAGGGATTACAGATGCGCGAGGAACTCCACACGTCACTAACTATCCAAAGGGGGAACGCATCTCACAGCCCGAGTCGGGCAAAGAAAGATCGCGACAGAAAAAGAGTGCAAACAAAGCTACAGCATCCAGGATGGAGCAAAACACGGAAAAGAGCAAAATAAACACAAGATCCAAAGAAAGCGAGTTTACACAGCTCATGACGAGCAATAATGAGGGATTAACCTCTCAGTATGGTCGGGATGACGTCGATCCCGACGCACGAGGCCCACGAATGATGCGTGGTCGAGTGGGAGTTTGATCTGGGGGCGGGAGTAGCGGGGCATTTGAGCTCCCGACACCGCCAGACATGCTAATTCCAAGCATCCCCAACCCGATCCCATTCCTCGCACTGCTCGATGTAGGAAGTGCACCCGTGCCCAACGCTCCAAACCGACGCTGCGAGCCATACCCCGGTGCGCGGTGTTGTAGAGAAGACCCACTCTGTCTATAACGGGTTGGATCGTGTGCATCATCGCCATCTTCATCCATGTCCTCCTCTTCATCTTCATCACCCAATTCCAAATCTCCACCCTCATCTACTACATCAATGTCGTCATCCCCGTCCTCGGGCTCACTCTCGTCCTCGCTCGCGTCCATCCAATCACCTTCCTCCGCCTCGAGCTCATTATCTGGGTCCTCGCCTCCAAAGTCCCACACGTCCAAGTACGTTTGCTCTTGCCTGTTACTCGCAGCGACGCACCAGCGCCCCTCGAATACAACTTGCCAAACACCAGTAATCCCGGTGAGCAAATCGCGCACGACACTTCCTTCTCGTACGTCCCACATCTTCAGGGTTCCGTCCGATCCACTCAAGACCTTGAACTCGTCGTGCTGGAAGCATGTGATCGCGCCCGTGTGAGCCGAGAGTGTGTGCTGAAGAGCACCGGTCTGGGGATCCCAAATGCGTAATGTCGAATCTGCCGCCGCCGAGACTAGATGCGTGGGAGATAACCCGAGTAGGCCGACAAGGGAAGAATGGCCAGTAAGCGTGTGAAGCGCCTGACCCGTAGCGAGTGACCAAATGCGGACAGTCCCATCCATAGAGCCGGACATGGCCTGGTTACGTTGAGGATCCAGTACCACACTGTAGACTGTGGAGGAATCAGTCACTAGCCCGCGGCGGCTATTGAAATATATTCATACCCTTTTGTGAATGCCCGTCCAATGTCCATTTGCACTCGCCAGTGATGATATCCCACACCCTGACGGTGGTGTCATAACTGCCAGAGATGAGTGTCCGGCCATGTGCGGCAAGTGCTCGAACAGCATGAGTGTGCCCGGACAGCAGTCTAACATGATAGGGATTACGGTTTGCATCGTCCTTTGAGATGGATGATGTCAGTTTATGGTTGGTATTCAAAAGAAAAAAAAAGTCGGCTCACCTCGGCCGGGTCAACGTCTTCGCCGTCTGCACCCACACAGCGATACTCTGGGTCTCCCCGTCGTGGTAGCTTCCAAACCCGAAGAGTATGGTCACGGCTCCCTGTGACAATCAGGGTGCGTCTTGGCCACTTTTCCTTGCGCCCGCCCACATCGATCCACATGGGCTTGACAATCGCCAGGCAACGCACAGTCGAGGTATGACCACCAAACACGTGCGTGCACCTGCCATTAGAAAGATCCCAAATACGGACTGTGCGATCGGTGGAACCAGACACGAGAGAATCTGCCGCATGAGGAGCCGAGGGAGAGTTCGGGCTTACGGCAAGCGCCCACACACCACCTTCATGGCCTTCCAAGCGTAATAATAATTCGCCCGTCGTTGGAGAGTAGACATGAATCTGGTGGTCGTCCGAGGCAGATATGATACGGTTACGCGAAAAGAGAAGGCAGGTGACAACGCTCGAGCCGTGAGCGGGGAAGGTTAACCGTCGGGGCTGATTGTAGAGCCAGTTACGGCGAGTTTGTTCGCGGCGGCGGTAAAGTAGTTTAAAGGGATGAGGTTGTGGCCTGCCCAAGAATAAATTCGGGTTACGTTCGCGGATGGCAAGGGTGCGTGTCATGTACGCGAGCTCGGAGGGGCCGCCGAACCAGGTTCGGGTAGCTTTGAGAAGCGCCCGCCAGAGGGTCATGTCTTGGTCTATGAGCTGGCGCCATGCGCGTGACACTCGCGCAGCTGCAAACAAGGCAGAGGGCGGAAGGTGGGACAATATCTGAGCAGTAAGTTCGGGAGGCAGCAGCGTAAGAAAGTCTCGCGCCAATGCTGGGGTCAGAACCGAGTGGACATTGCGCAAGACAGGCAGGGTCGACTGGCGCAGCAATTGGAGTAACACATGTGATTGCAAATTCGGGGGGAGGGCCGAGAAATGCGAGACGAGCTGAGGCAGGGCGAGGAGGGTGGTGAGCGCGAGGTCGGGTTGGATGGGTGGGGTTGGTGGCGCTAGTTGAACCGGGGTTGAAGAGGGAGAGCCCGAGGGCGAGGGGAGGGGTGATGGGGGAGCAACGAGAGACTGGGTGGTGTGCGGAATGGGAATGGGAATGGCGCTAGCACGGGCCTTCTTGCGTGGAGGGGGCGAGTTGATGAGGCCCATGACAGAGAGATCGGGCATAGATGGGGCCTGGGAGATGGTCTGATGGGCCATCTCGACGCCTTCCATGTCATTATCGCTCTCATATACACGCTTTTGGCGGCCCAGCTGGTACCGGTCGACGGCCTCTGCGAGGTGAATAACATCTTCTCTCGCCTTGCCCTTGCCTTTTGCTAGGGGCACCCGGTCTGCTGGGCGCAATAGCTCCCACCCCTGCCCCCCGACACGCTCCTCGTCATACGTGCCCTGCCGTATGCTTCGCTTTGCCTCGACGTCCGGCTCGAACGATGGATCCTTGAAGATGGCCCGTGCACCATTGGGGAACGTCAGGGGGAACTGACGCAGATGCGATGGGACAGGGGCATGGAGGAGGGGGTAGAGCTTGGGATCCTTGGGCGATGACGGGGCCGGGGGAAGCGCCGGGAGCGAAATTGGCTGGTAAGTAGTCGTTGTCGTAGTCGTAGTCGTCACCCTGCCATGCGGTCAACCAGGGTCTGGCTGGGAATTTCGCTAATTACTTACACCGTCGTGTGACGAGCAGGCGCAAGAACAAGCTGCGGCTGGGGCGGAGGACTTCGCATCTCTGGGCCGTCGAATGACTGCAGAACAGCTCAGTCTCTGGACAGGGGCTAAATCCAGTAAATTGTGGGAAATATTCACCCACCTCCGGGGTAGCACCTATCGCAATGCGCGCGAGCTGTGCACTGAGAGTGGGATAGATTTCGTCCTGCAGTGTGAATAATCGGAGGGTTGTGGCCGGCAAGAGCACAGGGCAGAGGTGGTGCGCAAGTTCACGTTGGTCAGATCCAAGTGACACCCCTCGGATACCCCTCTTTGTCTGATTACATATGCGCACCCTTTATGCGAATACCTATTATTCGCAGCACTTCCGTTGTAGCGCTGATTTTAGTAGCAGACTCTTTATTCTGATTATTGTATCCAAGTAAAACACTCTTCACGGAATAGCTCGGGACTACAATAGCTTCAGCTCGGGGTGGGCGCCTGGCTATTAGACGTAATCAAACCCGCCTTGAGTTCGCGTATTTTACAGCCCTATTTCAATCTCACTCGACGATATTTCCTTCGTCTAGTGACAGGAAAGCGTCAATAATGCAAATAAACATCATACTCGAAGCCGCAAGCCAGCTGGAACAAACTTGATCTTGATCAATAAATAATGAAATTCTATCCTATAGTCACGTGATACTCTGCGGGGTCCTTCATCTACAAGCATCGGGCATCATTTGAGCCTTGTCCTACTTCGTCAGATGGCAGTTAGGGGAAAGATCGATCGTCTCCAGAATGTGTATATCTTTTGTATTTCAGGGATTAGTTGTAATCGTGATCGACAACTACCTCATGTGAGACTCGGAGGTTGACGAACAGCCGGAGACATTGCATCGGTGTTCGTGTGATCGATCCCCCTCCTTATAACGTTGGAGTTCCTCTCCAAACCAGAGAATCAGTGGTTCACTTATGTTGATGCACGAAATCGAGGCGAATCGGTAACTAGTATGAACCGCCCTTGAAACTCAATTTCGCGTGAGGTAGCCCGATTGTTCCAACGTGAGTGAATGGACACCATATCCGGAACAATTACTTGACCCGATGTACACATGGCCAAACAGACTAAGCCTCCAGTGGGATATCTCCCGATTTATGAGAGTAAAGACACTTATATAAGTCTTTAATAGCACTAGAACGGTTAGGCATTTCCTATCTCGAACAGCAAGAGCTAGTGAGATTGCAGCACAATTATTGGGCTCGGGGCTGAAAACTTGAGGCTCAGAGTTGCCCAGCCCATGTGGTGGCGTATGCGAGCTAGAATTTATTAGGTACTGTGAGTTCATTCATCTGACAAACCACTGCATCATGCCCGTTACGCATGTATACAGTATATGCGTGCTGACTCGCCTAGCCTTCAGTATGATTTGCCTTGAATCTATTGTCCATTCATTCCAAGTGTCGGGAAGACCCTTAGTTTAGACGATTGGTTACACCTTCATATGTTTTGAACTTGATCGCTCGTAACGCAGTAAGCCCATCACATAATTGTATCACGCTCATCCTTGACATATAACTGAAAGCCAAGCGCCTTTGATTGAGATACGAAGCATGAATTACAGGAATTAAGAACCACGGACAACTTTTTCAATGGACTCATATGCATCCGCCATGAATTGTTCTGTATAACATTCCCAATCACTCTCGCAACTTGAACACAAGTAGCCCCCGGGGCTGTGATAATCCTCCAGCAGTCTCCATATCTTCCATATCGGGTTCTTTTCTTCACTTTCCATCACAAGCGAATCATCCTCCGCATACCCGTACTCGGTTCTATACTCTTCATTCCTCTCGCATTCTGGATCAGGATCCTCGCACTTGTCATTCAAGAAATCCGAGGCCCAAGAGTTCCACCCCCCGACTAACTCTGAGCTCAGATCGCGTAGTTCGCGAATTATACCAGAGCAAGACTGGACAAGGAGACGATCTTCCTCGGATTGTATAAACAAGTCGTAATCCGAGTCGGGTTGGACCGAGAGCGTGTACATCGCCCAAGGTACAATGCTTGGTATCTCAACGAGCTGTGCCGCGCGTAGTGCCAGTGGTATCAGCGTTCGGTCCTTCGAGTATCTTGACCTAGCTTTATAACCGCTAGCTCTAAAACCGGTGGGAAGTCGGGAGATGATATGGTCACGACAGGTTTTTACCAAGGTTGGGATGTCATATTTGTGGCCGAGCAACACAAGCTGTAAGTAATGCTTAATATTTTCGGGGTCGATGCTATCCGCCATATACGTAAGGAGGATTGAAACGGGTTGAGTGGGAGGCAGCTTACGGGTGTTTATACATAACAGCGAATAGAAACGCCAACTCGTCTGGGTTATCGTGTAGAACAATTCTTGTGTTGTCATCTGAAGGCGTCGCAGAGGAATCTTCGGCACTCTCAGCGCGAGCCAAGTCGAACATATCCTTGAAAACGCTCGAAGACCTGCATAAGATTTCTTGTATAACCTTAGCGCCTTGAATATAGCGTTCTCAATTATTACTCACTCCGGTGGACCCGAAATAGTACGGAGTGAGCTTGGAGATCAATATCACCCGTAGGATGGAAGTACTTGGGGTGCCGAGTAGGCTTTTCTTCGACTATGTGTGCTTCAGACATCTTAAAAGGATCGAGAGGTGCGATGGTTCGGAGTTCACCAACTCGAGCTGAGTATAGGTATAAATACACACCGCGATGGAACCGCGCGTTGAACGAGTCATACAGTTTTTAGTCAACTAACTATCTATGTAATATGTAAAGGAAATAAAGACGGGTCCTTTTGACATACCGGGCATTCACCCCGTGCCGAAGGTGTCAACCCCTTTCGGGGGCTAGGGAGACTCACCTAGGTCACGTCCTACTGAAAATGTCATCGCACAACTAGGGGACGGATTGAGCTTCGAGAACAATGTTCCCTGTGGGATGGAAGTGAACCAGATGCCAATCAAGCTTTTCTTCCATAATGGATGACTTGGATACTCTGGGCCATTCAGAGATGGTGGTTCGGACTTCATTGATCCGAGCTGGGTGCAGGGGTAGGTCCGGATCCGCGCCACGATGGTGACGTGCGTTGAACGATCCATTCAGTTTTCTTATTCGATCTAACTTTTACCTAACATCCCTCACGGATACACAGGTCGCATATTCCAAAGCTCATATACACCTTGCCTTGGTAAAAACGTGTGTATTTCGAGAATTATGACTAACTCAAGCTCTAATACGTATACGCTGTGTATATGCGCAGCTTCTAGGCCCACCCCTATCCATGGTTCATATTCACCGTGGGATCCTGTTGTAGCGTCCCCTCAAGACGATATCGAATATACCTAGATGCTGCCAGTACAACTCTTATGATAGCTCCCAATACATGCATGGGTATTAATACGTATATATCTTGTAAAGTACGAATAGGATTTGGTAACACTCAGGCGGACGGACGTATGGAAATGTACAAACTAGTACCTAAGATCCCTGTGCGACGTTTCCCATGTCGTTGAAAAATATCCTGACAACACCGTTGGCGCGCTCGGCCAATTCCTCTCCACAACTCTGGCAAAATCCCCCGGAACCAGAGTTATGAGCCATAAAGACCGAAGCGGTGCAAAGTGGATCGGCCGCCTCGCGAGAACCCATGGATAAATCCCCGAGAAGGTCTTCCCGATCACCATCTGACACTTGCCGCAAACAGTTTTCATCCCCCTCCAAACATTCGCTGAACATGTAGCCCGAAATCTGGTCATTCCATTTTTTGACAAAGTCTTGCTTAGGTTTCTTCATCGCTTGGAGCTTCTTGGAAAAAGACCTGACGAATAGCTGGTCCTGCACCGGCAGTTGTTCAAACCGGGCGCCCTTTGGGTCGAGGGACTCAGTAGAAAGCATGTAGATGGCCCATGGGGTGATCTCAGGTGCATTGACGAGTTTAGCCACACGCAGCGCCAAGGGAACTAGTGAGTGATCACATCGATACTTGTCGGCAGCCTTGAAGTCCTTAGCAGCCACCCCAGTGGGAAGTTGGGACTTGATGTGACCTAGACAAGTGGATACTAGGAGCGGTGCTTCGTATCTGTGTGCGAGCAAGACAAGCCGTAGACATTTCTCGGTATTTCTGTAATCAACCCTACGCTCATGGATTTGAGCGAACATAGACCTTCGAATCAAATGAGAAAGATACTTACTTGTATTGGTATACAAAATCAAGCACAAGTGCCAACTCGTTTGGATCGTCCGGAAGTTCTATTTTCGGGATTTTAACTGCAGCACGCTTTCCAGCAGTCATAACCGGAGCGGAGCTAATCATATCTTTCAACACTCTCGAACAACGAGACAGTTTGTCTGCTTTGAGATTAGCGGACACGAACAATGCTCGGAACTATGGCCTACCTCGATGTACACGAAACAGAACGGTCTGGGCCTGTAGTATAACATTACCCGCTTTGTGGTAATGTACGGGATGTTGAGAGGATCCACTCGTTGTACGACCGGATTGCTTTGGCATTGGCGGCTGGGTAAGAACTGTAGGATAATGTTGGAGACGGCGTGGCGGAGATCCAAGCTGAAACTCGAGAACTGTCAGATTCTACTTCACGTGATGGTACAGGAGACAGATCTAGACAACTCAGTTGCTTATTCTTTTTTAGTCTACAGTTCGCGTCAAAACCTCTTACACCGGCCCCATGTTATCAATTATGATTTTTGTATGTAAATAAATACCGCGCTGAACGAAATTCGTATCCTATTATTCGAAAGCGAGGTTTCAGGCCTACAAAACGAATATACTAGCTAAATGATCCGATAAAAACTCGCTGAGATATGGAGCTCACGATCAAACACGTGTGTGTAAGAGGTTTT
>WSTI01011610.1:6938-17683 GCA_019616915.1 Ceratobasidium sp. 423
AGCACGAGATCCTAAGTCACAAGGCTTGACGTTACATATTCAAGAGTGGTACTGCGAACCTAGACATTACGAATCTAACGCTAGCCAAGGCACATACTCCTTCAATTTCAATGGGAACATGATAAAGATTACTTTTAGTGAGCGGCCTGGAAATGAAACAAACAACCTCTGCCTGATGAAGGGTGATGTGGATTGGTTTGAGGTTTGGATATTGATTCTTTGTGCGCCGAGTTACGCTAACCAATTAACCTTGCTTAAAGGTGGTAGATACGGCCGAAGACGAATCATATCTATGGATGACAGTCTGCATTGGAAAGAAAGCGCTTTCTGGAACTCATTGGAAAAGAGGTGGATTTATCATAGCATTTGAGGATGAGGAAGACTAATTTCGGGGTCCTAGATGGATTGGGCGAAAGCGACCGAGTGCTTCTGCATTTCCTTGGGTCGGACGATCCTGGTATCCACGATCGATGGAAAACATTGCTACAAGGGATGGCTAAGTGGACCCTGAAAAGGACGTTAAGGTTGGTGCGCCACGATATACAGTCGAAATCCGTCATTAATGGGTTAAGCAGAAAAAGTGCCATGGATAGTTTGATCAAAGGCACAACCGACCAAAGCTCATTCCATGTGCCAAAGGTCCAGGATATTAGCGTTCCCTCTCTTCAGCGCGAGTTGAAAGCCGAGGCTAAGTAAACTAACATTCGATTTGTGCACCATCATCGTTCTTACTCTCCCAAAGGGCTCGCACTCCTCCACCTTCAAAGCCAAGGACAAGGTCTGCCGTGTCTAACTCAAACCAGGGTGATCCGGAAAAAGAATCCAAGCCAATAGTTGTTGAAGACTCAGACGAAGTGTGAGTTGTTCTACTTTGGTTACCTTGAAGGGTGAACGAATAACGACCCACAGCATACTTGTACATCCAACTGGGACGGGGTCTGTAACGATCAATCGAGGAGAATTGGCTCGCTTGGAGCCAGGTGAATTCCTCAATGATACTCTCATTGAGTTAGGTTTGAAGTGAGTGATATCGAAGCGGTAATTTGTTTCGTCTAACTGACTTACCTAGAATGTGGCTCAACGACTTGCGGACCCAAGACCCCGCTCTGGTAGATCAAATACATATATTCAGCTCTTTCTTTTTCAAAAAGTTAGATGCTGGGCGCGGCAAGGGGTGTGATTATAATAGCGTCAAGAAGTGGACGGCCAAGTTTGATCTATTCTCCAAGAGATTTATTATAATCCCGATCAACGAACAGTATGTGCATCCTATATTCGATGTTGTGTCGAATTTGACCCGTCCTAGTCTTCATTGGTATCTAGCTATTATTTGCTTTCCTGAGCATGTCTTGGAAGCCCCTCTCCCACAACCATCGGCACAACCCACAAGAGTGACCCGCTCCTCGGATGCGGCGACTAAAGCTGAGCAACGAATGTCTCCGGAGAGCGACATGCACGTCGATCCAACGCCACCCATAGATGCGGACGCTGGATCGCCCACTGTACTCGGAAAGATGGAAGTCGATACTGAGCTGGCCGACAAGTCCGAAAAGATGGTCATCGATTATACAACTCCCCCCGAATCTCAAGCGGATGTGGTGGATGTAGATCCCCAACCAAACGACCCACCAATGATTGACACAACAAATAACGACAGCGGGGACAAAAACTCTTCACAGGGCGCGAGTACTAATGGGTCGTACGTAACGCGATGATACCGAGCTTTCGATTGGTGATCCCTAATGTACGATGGCTTTGACAGGGAAAAGACGTGGATACTAATCCTGGACTCGCTCGGAGGCAAACATCCCCGAACTGTTCGGATTCTGCGAGAGTATCTTCAAGCCGAGGCTCAAGAAAGGCGCAGAAAGCTGGTGGACATCAAAGACTCCCGGTCAAGCGGCGGGCTTGTCGAAGACAAACATTTATCAGTACATACCATTACCTCAATGCCGTATTGACTCCTAACATCTGTCATTAGGTACCAGTACAACCGAATTGGTGTGATTGCGGAGTTTACCTGTTACACTATGTCGAGGTATTCTACGCCAATCCTATGGAAATCATTGCCCTCCCACCCGTAGGTTATCGGTATCCACTGCACTAATCTAGCATTACTGATTAAATTGGTGGGTTGCTAATTTAGGGTGCGAAGCGCAAATCGAAAGAAGCAGGGAACCGGTATGACGAATTATGGATGACGGATCAAGTCAAGGACAAACGGACAGTGTTTCGAGAGAAACTACACGAGCTTTCTGCCAAGTGGTTGGGGTCTAAACCTTCACCCTCGAAGAATGCTACCCCTCCTCCAGGTACACTCCCACCCAGCAGAATCACCGGCCCAATTCCTCTATCCCATCTCCAGACCGACGCATCTATTCTGGAGATCCACCCACGGGAGATCAGAGATGCATCCACGGCGATAACAATCGAACCTCCTGGCCCGACATCTGCTTTACCACCTGGGCTTCTCGAATACCCGAGCTCGAGTTCTCCATCCACAACAATCAAGGATAACGAAGAGGTGGAGGAAATAATTCATCCACCCAGGACACCACCAGCCGAGGACTCAATGATCGATGTATCGAGTAGTAGTGAGCAAGGGTCTTCCGCCTCCAAACCCACTCGACGTCGGTGGAAGGCTGGGTCAAGGCACGGCAAGAAACACAGCCCAGACCACGAGGTGAAGGATATTCCAGAGATAGTGGAGCTGGTGGACCAGACCATAGACAGAGAAGTTTCAGTCGACTTGTGATCGCTTAAATTTTGCCAGAATAATTATCTATCTATATTTCGCTTAGTTATTGACCGACTTCGATGTACTTGTACTTTTAATTCCACGAATTTTGTATGCCTTCGAGCGCCTATATGTGCTTTGAAACCTAACCCTAGCTAGTCATCACCCCCAACACTGAATTGCACAGCGTTCGACTATTCATTAAGCCCTTTGGTCCCTTCTTACTCGGTCTAAGTTTTTGATGCTTCCCTACTGAAGCCTAAGGCCGGTCCAACCCCTCTGGTGCAAACATTTCAAAGGATACGGTTGTGATGGGTGAAACTAACTATTGTTACCACGCACCCGAAATTTCACTCATACCAAAAAGGTATCACTCCGCCCGGTTAGCTATGTGGCCGCTGCTGGGTGCTAAAGCGGGGAGAAGGTTCACGCAACTAACTCAGGAGAGTGCTGCGACGGGGCTCATTGGCGGGCAACAGCCCATCTTTCTCCCTCTCTCCTTCATCTACAGTAACGGCATGTTGACTATTAACTGATATGCAGCCCGAAGCCTGAGGCATCGCCCCAGTTTTGTATAGTGGGCTGTTAAATGTCTCACAACGACATCCCTAGCATATCGCCGTCACTCATGGTACTATTTACACCTGAATCCCTTCACACATCGGCTGTGGCGGCGTTATAGAAGTGAATCGTCTGATCTGAACAGCCCGCTGGGGTATTATACGCATAAGGACCTTGAACGACACCTTGTAAATGGCCTGAAACACTACTATAGACGCGTCACTCACCCAAGTTAGCGTATAAGACTTGACCTTTCGTAGCATCCGTACATGCCAACCAAGCCGCGTTATTCGGGCGAGTAATGCCATCAACCGTCCTAAAGGACAGCTTAACACTATGTAAAAAACGTATTGAAATACTCACCATATAAGTGCATCACCGCTCCACGCGAATGTACCACTAGTAGTGCTACTAGTTTGCCATGATACCTTGAGCTTCACGACTGTGCTGTCCGCCCGTGCCTCGACATTAGCGTAAAGGAGTGCTCCGCTTGGTGTTATTTGAGTGAGCTTTCCATTAGTAATAGCGAATTGGCCTGGGGGAGTTTAGTTAGGCGAGCATATATGCGTGTTAGATCACCAGCGCGTACCAGCAGTAGACGCGTCAGCCAGTACGGCGTCGGTAGCCGTGCCTGGGACATAGGACTGAAGGTACTTGTGAAAATTGGGTGCGGCTACGGCACGGATCCAGAGATAGTTTGGCAAGAGGGTGGGTCCAACAGTCCCGCCGCCAGTGACTGTTGTGCTGGCTTTAGTCGTAGTAGGTACAGTCGGAGTTGTAGTAGTGACCGTCGCCGTCACTGTCGAAGAAACGGTCGAGCTAGGGGTACTAGCACCGGGGAGACATTGTGAGTAATAGTCTTGTGTGGAAGTAAGTTAAGCGAGGAAACACGTAGATAGATATAAAGTTACTTGCCATTGAGCTTGGTACAAGTAGCCCCGGACACGCATGTTGTCCCGCCGCTCCATCCAATGCCACCACACTATATATGCATGCATATGATGGAATAAGTGGTTATGCGGTTCGGAGCTAATGCTACCCACCTGACCATACAAGGGAGCCGTCGACTGAGACAGGGCAGTGGAAAAGAACAGGCTTGTCGCTAGCAGAATCGCACCGAGCATGTTGAGATCAATACCAAGGAGTCAAACGCCAAGCACGGCCCCTTTTATAGATGGTGAGCAGGAATGCCGGCGATACCTTGGCACTAACGACCGCGGGTTGTAGCATCGATTCGGAGACGGTTTTTCCGAATTGTTAAACACTGCATACACACCGACAAAACCTCGGCATTCGAAACTAAATATTGGAAGAATCCCGGGTAACCGCTGATGGCGTGACATAATTGGACACGTGCGGCTTTTGCAAGCGACGGCTTAAAGGCGAATGAATTTCGGGTATCTTCAAAATATGTACTAAAAAGAATTAATTTGGCGGTTACTCTACTCCTCGTCTGATGCCATGCGCTGATCTAGTGCTCTAGCTAATTGAGTAGCTCGAGATTCGCAATCCTAGTAACATAGGGGGTGAATGCACTCTATTGCTCTGGTTTTATTTATCCTGACCTTGATTATAATTTTGAGATAATTCGCGTTAAAGTCGACAAGCGTGTTCAACCAAGAGTTCAGTAAGAGAGGCTTGGACGAAACACCACTAGCAGAGTCGGGACAGGAAAACACAAGCGAGAAACGGCTTGGAACGCTGAGCTCCTCCGAGGCCGATGCATCAAGAAAGTACACGGGAGGAAGCTACTTTTGCTAAGTGTAGCTCAGTAGAGATAACAAGGATGTGCTTACCAAATTATATGTGATGCAAACAGGCAACGAATCCCGATTGTCGAGAGGCTCGCCATCATCCCAGTAGTCCGGCAACTCAAAATCGCCTGCACCCGACCTACCACCAGCTAATGTTGACAAGTAAGCGGGGTATCACAATGACACGATTGCTACGCCTACTGGATTGGTACTTCGACTTCACAGCACCACCAAATGCATCTCCACCTCTTGTCACTTTGTCCGAATCGCGAGTACGAAATGAGACGGGATTGGTGCTAGAAACAATATAGTCGATGAACAGCGAAATTAGCCTAACACCTACCGAGGTATGCGAAGATCCCATAATGCCCCTCGTATTGCCATCCAGAGTACATCAACCAGGTTTCCATCGTCGGATATTACTAACGAGTCTATATGAACAAGCCAGGACTTGTGGCCAGGAACTATGGTATACTGGGGGTTGGGCGTCAAGAAGGGCGTGAGCGCAGCAGCGCATTGATTCGAATATTCGAGTGAAAGGTCATCCATCGCTTGGCCAGAGAGGTGTGGGTGAGACCCAGGGGTGCTAGAAAAGCACAAGCAAGTAGAATCACTCAGACCCCGGCAATACAAGACACTCACCATGTCACTACAAATTCAACACGTCCACCGTCCCGCCCACTGGCGCCTGCCAATTTTGTCTCGTTGGTTTCAGCCTCTAGCTTTATCCCCGTCCACACTTCAGTACCTCCTACCCGGGCGCGAGCACTGCCGTTTGTGGTTGGAGACACGCCTAGCTCGAGCCCAATAGAGCGATAGTTAAACGGACCTCGGCCATCCCCTCGCAACTGGCCAGAGTCAGATGTTGTCGCGAGCAAGGCCGAGCGAATGTACGCTATCTCAGCTTTAGATAAGGAATGCATGGAGGCAGAGTTAGGTAGGAAAGAGTTGGATTAAAACGTGACCAGGACAAATGGGGGAGCGCCTGCAATAAATTTAGGGCTCATACTAAATTAACAGATTGGCTTTAACGATTCAATCAGCAAGGCCGCCTGGCGAAATGGTATCGCGTCTGACTACGATTCGTATTAATCAGGAGATTGCAGGTTCGAGCCCTGCGGTGGTCATTTTTGTATCTCATTTACATTGCCGCATTAAGTTCTTCTGTTGCTTTGCTCGCCAACCACTCATTATTGAAGGGGCTAATGGGGCCCATTGGTTAACCTTATAATTAGTGAAATGGAACCTATCGTCGTGTGAGAGGGCTCTTTGCCACCTGGCGGTTTTATGTGCATATCACAGTGATAAAATCAAGTGTCTCCTAACATTGAAGCCTCAAACTATGAAATGGCCACCCAGGCCTTGTCATCAAGGCCGCCTGGCGAAATGGTATCGCGTCTGACTACGACTCGTATCAATCAGGAGATTGCAGGTTCGAGCCCTGCGGTGGTCATTTTTGATGCAACATTGTCTATTCTCTATCGCGTTCTTTTGCTTTAGTTCATTGAGACACGATTTCCGCTACGGGATATGGCATATACGAAGTTGGAGATGCAGAATCATATCACAGAACCTTCCTAATTTAGAGCCTGCACCCTGAGAATCACTGTTCGCCATCACACGTGACCTAGCGCGTCACAAACGCTCTGTGCTGTGCCCACGACCGGTCGCCATGTCTGATAGTGAAATTGATTCCCTTGTGAGCCCCGAATGCACATGTGCTGTCTATATATGCTTAATTTGATGGCAAGGCAAGTACAATATTCGATGCGATGCTCGAAGACCTAGTGCTCGGGATTGCACTCGATGAACACAAATCCGGAATGAGGAATAGGGCGGTGTGTGCTGTTTGTCATACGAGGTATGTTCGTCTTGCTGCTACCAGTTTAAAAATACAAATTAATTATTGATTAATTTTAAGGTGCCGACTTGAAGGTGCGATCCTCGTAATATTACAGAACTTCCCGCTAATACACTTAGAAAGAGCATATCAATCAGGGAGCAAATAGCGGACTACCTGGAACACCCAACTCGGGGAACGCTACTAATAATGGTGATGCAAATGGGAGTATCAATGGAAACGGAAGTGGCGCTAAAGGGGAGTCTGCGCCAATGGCGGATTGTATCAAGTGTAAACGGACGGTAAGTTATAAGTATAGGCTACCACCCAAATCTCTGACCAACAACCCATACTGGGCCTATTTCACAGATTGTGTCGACGAGGTACGCACAACATCTGGCGGCCTGTATGGGGCTTGGAAATGCACGACGCACTGGTCCCCGTAATGCTGCTAGCAAGGCACGGTGGGTCTCTTCAATCAACCCAAGTCGCATTCAATCGTTATTGATTCTGTGCTTCAGCACCAGTACAGAGTCTAGTGTTGCCACTCCAACCCAGCGCTCTGGAAGCGTCAATAGTGAAGACGCACCGGCCCCCACGCCAGCCACGAAGCCGAAGCCTTCAAAGAAGAAAAAGAGTGCGGACCTAGATAGCACTTTTGAACCGACTCGATTTTGATCTCATCTTGCAGAGCCAGATACAACACCATCCGATACCACTAACGAGAACAATAAGCGCGAAGGGGCTGCACCAGCTAAAACGGCCAAATCAAAGAAGCAAAAGGTGGGCAAAGGTACGCTTCGCTCGACTCTTGCGCAAACTACGGTTATTGATGGCTGTGTGGAAAATATAGCCGCAAACGGGAAACCATTGGCATTTCAGCCTAGCGATTTGGAGGAATTCGCTACCGTAAGTTGCCTCCATAACTAATGTTCTTGAGTAAACTGTTAAATTATGCCAAAGGCCTCTGTTGCCTCCCCCTCTCCTGGAAAACCATCGTCTACAGTGTCCCGCGTGCCTTCAAAACTCCAAAATTCCCAGACGCCTATCTCTCCTTCCAATTCCAGCACAACGACTCCTACCCATACACCGAAAATTCCTCCCGCAGCTGTGCCTCCTGCCACTAACACTTCTGCGCCTCCTAGGATGGTTCGTGGAACCGGCCCGCCCCGGCCATTGTTGGGCCGTGGTCCATCTATACCAAGAACAGTTGGTGTGGTTGGTTAGTACCGTTCTCTCATCGCCGGTAAACACCGATTTCTCAACCCAATGAAACAGAGAAACCACACCCTCCCACCCGCCAATCGAGCGGCCGCACTGAGGCCGATGGCGATGACGACCTTGTTGATACCGCTTCAGATTCATCAGATGATACCTAAGCTATATAGCTCGCCCGTTCATTCCCTTCCTGTTTACCAACTTACAGTGAGTTGGCTCACCCCATCCACCCCTATCATTCGCGTTTGGTACATGTTTGATCGCCTGTCTGTCTCGTTGCTATCCGCCTGGATGTACTCTAGTTTCTTGACTGTGTATTTTCGTATATTGTTTTGACATACTTTATTATCCAAGTAACTGATTCCGGACCATTCAAGAACATC
This sequence comes from Ceratobasidium sp. 423, assembly GCA_019616915.1. Classification (NCBI taxonomy): domain Eukaryota; kingdom Fungi; phylum Basidiomycota; class Agaricomycetes; order Cantharellales; family Ceratobasidiaceae; genus Ceratobasidium; species Ceratobasidium sp. 423. The sequence continues at coordinate 15,432 of WSTI01011610.1, forward strand.
ATGGCAAAACTCACTTATTTCTATTAAATACATATCACTAAGAACAACAAACATCAAGCCCAGAAATTTCATCTAACCCAAAAGCCCAAACGTAAATTCATCGCCCAACCCGCTCTCATTCTCATGTGATGCTCCGAGTGGGGAAGAAACACCATAAACCAGCCATAACGGACAGGATACCAAGCATCATGGGCTGAAGAACCGCTACGCCCTTGGCATTGGCGAGAACGCCTGTTACGAATGGATAGAAGGCTGAACCTATGCTAGCGAAACTCGACATGGTTGCGAGTGCAGTCATGTGAATCTCAGTCGGAAGAAGCTAAGGGGTATGCATAAGTTTAGCATGTAGGTTATCAAGCATTTCGAAACGCACCTTGGTGGCCAATGAAAGACTTGTTGGGAAGATCGCTATACGTCGTGGAGTTGAGTCGCTTGATCGCATGTTTGGTATGCAGGAGACTCACGACCCAAAACAAATCCAACAATTGCGGTGCAAAATGCATTCCCTACGAACGAGGGCACTTTCCAGACGAGCACGGTCATTAGGAGTGCAACACCTGTGCGACCTTCAGCATTGGATCAATGCACGAGCACCCAGTATAAGTACCCACCAATGTAGATGTGCACAAGGTGCTTCTCGCGCTTGAGGCCAATACTAAAATGTAGCGTGAGATGCCACCAAGTAATATCGAGCTCCCAAGCTTACTAGGGAGACATCTGTCCAAGGAGGAGGCGGCCAACAGCAAGTCCTCCCCAGAAGCCTAACAGCAATGTCAGCTATACGGCCCGGCCGCGGATCTTGAGAAAGAACTGACCACTTGCAACATAACCAACCGTGTCTGGATCCGCGTTGCGCTCTTTCAATAAGAATGAAACAACTGAAACGACGTTAGCAAGAAAGTCCTAATTACGCGCGAGTTACTCACTCCATCCCCCAGTTGTCGTTTCACTCTGTAAGATAGAGTTAGCTCACGATACTACCCTATATATGTGACATACCCCAGTATAAGTACACAAAAAGATAGCAAAGACCCACACGACAGGCGACGTTAAAGTCATCCTCATCGCTGTAAACAGGTTCATGGTGAGTTGTGGGAGAGTGCATAACCAGTTCCCAGAGCACGTACCACTCCTCTCCCCAGCACTCCGAGACCTTGAACGTTGACGCGGTGCGCGCGAGATGGTTGTTTCCCCGCCATCGTTGGTGCGCTCGTCGAGCTCGATGTCTCCAGGTTCTTGACGGAGTAATTCGATAGCTTTGGCTTTTTCTTCCTGGAATTCTTGTTTGGTAGTGTGGAAAGTGTATACGATGAGAACAGTATTGATGCAGCTTAGGCAGACCGAGATAATGAAGAAACGAGGCCATTCCCAGCCCCGAGCAAGTAGGGTCTGTCCAACTAAGGGGGAAGCAAAGGCGCCAACTCCTACAAATACGCCAAAGTACGAAGTGAGCGAAGTAATATAAAGCACGGGGAAGGAAGACAAACCATAGAAGCCATGCAACCACCCTGTATATACGAAACTCAGGATGTGAATTATTGCCGCATATATTTCAAGCAAACACGTACCAAGATACCTCCCGGCGGACTTTTGTGCGGCTACAAACGCGTTGTATTGACCTAGAATCAGTAATCTCGTCAGACCTTTGTACTTAGTGCAAAATTCTTGAAGATGCCCACCACTCAATAATGAAATACCAATGCCAGAAAATCCAAACCCTACTATCATGGCGGGAAAAGGTGCTCTTGCAGCCGCAATCGTAAAGTAGACGGCTTGAGATAGACCGCCAAAGAAGAGAACACCACAACGGCCTTGTGAGAGAGAGACGCCGGTTTCAACCCTGGATATATGCGACGGGAACACTGGGAAATAGCGGCGGTGGCGAGCAGCCAGAGAAAATCTACCAAGTCCATTGAAGAGAGGTTCTATGATCGCAGTTCCAATCGCAAAACTTAAAAGCCTTTATCAGCCAGGGATATGTTTCATGCTTTATATTTCACGTACCCGACTGTTGAAGCCACGAAAAGAAGTGATACTGTAAGATAACTGACGTGATATGTTTCTTCAAAGCGAGGGAGTACGGTCCCGGTAACTGGATGCAACAATTGTCAGCCCGGTAAACGAGAAGCAGCCGCATAAAAGACGTACTTCCATCTGACCATCCCGCGCAGAAGAAACCAAAGAAAGAAAGAGCAAGCCTGCGTTTGAGACGAGGGGTATCGGGGCCGTGGTCTACAATGTTTCCAGTTGAT
>WSTI01011612.1:0-11471 GCA_019616915.1 Ceratobasidium sp. 423
GAGCGATTTCAGATGCGGTTCATTTAAGCTTTCGTGCTCTTTTCCCACTCGGCCAACCACTGTGCAACGTCCTCTCGGGAACGGCCAAGCCATTTAGCGCTCGCACGAATCGAATCAAGGGTCTGAAACGAAAATTAGCCAAATGGGTGTTTCCAGGTATTCCACATACCTGGGCCAAGGCAAGGTTGTATTTCGAGTTGTCCTTGTCCTTGAAGAATGCTTCAACTTCCTTAGCGTCCTGCTCGCTGGAGAAGCTATCAAACGAGTACTTGACGAGGTAGTTGAGAGAGAAGTTGCCCTCGAAGCGCTTTAACAGCTATTGATGACTGGTTGGTAAAACGGCAGAGGTAAGACCATTGATGATAAGTTTACCTGCTCATAATTTTCTTTGAAGTATTCAGCGATCCGCCGACGGCTTGCGCGGTTTCCAGAAAGGCCCTATCATGGTAATATACGTCAGCTTAATTACTAGCTAGCATTCGTACTAACTTACCGCAAAGTAATACATGATATCCTGATCTTTGACCTATACACACGGGAAAGTTCGTTTGCATGGGAACGAAGGAGGTCCTAGGAAATCACGTACACTAGTATCCATATACTTGAGCGTCCTCTCGATCAATGCTTTATCTTGTGCAAAGGTCATCGCCAACCTATCATCCAAGTTTAAGACAAGGCACAAATTCCCGGAATAGGGAGCAAGGCTTACATAGCAGCAATCTTAGAGGAAGGAGTAGGTGGGTTTTCCGCAATCTAAAGCAAGCCAACTTAGAGTCTATAATTTGCCACGAAAAGAGTGTTAACTCACTTTCTTAACAGCCTCATACTCCTCTTCACCACCGTGTTGTACGGCCATCCGATAAACAATACGTTGGAGGTCGGCCGGGATCTTGGAGTCATCGCCCGTAGAATGGAAATGAGAAAATCGTGAACGAAGTTCTTTGATAACACTTTCATGAAAGGGTGTCAGTGGAATTTTACATACGTCGGGCCCAAGAGCTCACGTTTCATCTTGAGCCGTAGCACTCTGAGTGATCCTTTATTTGTATATATGATTGTTAAATTCGCTATATGGCCGATACCCTATGAATAGACTTACGCGAGAGTGCGCAGTTGGCGAACGTCCGGAGCGTCGTTCTCTCCAAATCCATAGCCGAGCTTCTTTACCAAAGGTGTGAAGAGATACTGCGGTGGGAATCTGTGAGCATATACTAGGTTTGGTACGAGTGTATATGACCCACACGGCGGAAGGCCTTGAGAGCTTCGCGCTGTTCCGTCGGTTGCTCCCACCAGACCTGCGGGGGAGAGATTAAGCGAGCTAAACTATGGGGATAGGAAGTTACTGACCTTTTCGATTGTGTTCAAGTGGGACGCAATTCCTTCCCATACAAGGTCTACAGATGAACTGATGAGTCAATCCCGTCGGCACATCAAAGGGGTATAGACGTACGTTCAGTCTCGTCACGCAAACGGGAAATGAGGTTAAGTCCTCCACTAGTCTTGCCATACCCTGCACGAGCAAGAACCATTGCGTCGGAAACAAGGCCAACACGATCCTCCAGGCTAAATACGCTTCCTGAACGTGCAGCTTCCTCTCCCAGCTTGGTCAATCTATCAGGGGTGTATGCGGTGCGGAATACGCCAACAGTGCCCGCATTGAGCTTCCAAGGCTTGCTGGTATCAAGCTTAATCTCGGTTTCGCGTTCGGACAGAACGATGCTATGGTCAACGGTGGCCTTGCCGTCCGCACCGGTGGTGAGCAAAGAGAGAGGGATATGCCAGATTGTCTGGTTCTCCGCATCCGTAGCATCTCCAGTGGATAGGAAGCGATCTTGCCGGACGCGGATACCATCTGCAGTCTCTGTCACGGTTAGGATTGGGAAGCCAATCTCAAAGACCCAATTCTTCATAACCCTGCCAACATCAACGCTAGCGGCTTCGCTGATACCATCCCACAGGTCCTTCGGATCACTATTGCCGTACAGACGCTTCTTGAGGTAGATAGACACGCCCTTCAAGAAGACGTCTTCTCCAACATAGCGTGCGAGCATGCGGAGCATCGATGCTGCCTTGGAGTACGAGAGAGCATCAAATATCTGGTTGATCTGATTGGCATCGGGGCAATCCACTTCAATGGGGTGAGAGGATCGTTGGGCGTCAAGTTCAAGAGCACGCTCGAGGTGGTGTGTGATGAATTCACTATGCACGCGCCACTCGGGGAACACCTTGTCGATGATAATAACTTCCCCGGCAATCGTTGCGAAGCCCTCGTTCAACCAAAGCGAGTTCCACCAGTTCATGGTCACGATGTCACCGAACCACATGTGAGCGCACTCGTGACTCTGGACGGTTGCAACGCGCTTCTTGGCCGCCAAGTCGGATTTCTTCTCGTCGAACAAGAAGACGGATGTACGACCTGTGATCAAACCCCAGTTTTCCATGGCACCGGCGTCGAAGTCATTGGCCACGAGCGTGTCGAGCTTGGGGAGAGGATACTCGACATCAAATACCTTCTCATAGATAGGAAGGACCTTGGCTTTAACATCGAGGGCAAACTACGCTAAATGCTAAGCGACTTGGAGCTCGTAGGGGCGGCCAACATACCTGAGCTTGATGGATGATGTCCTTGGTGGCTGCGTCTCGAAGTTAGGGTCTGCATATATCAAGGGGAAATGTTGGCATACCATAGATACGCAATGGGCGAGTCTTGCCACTGATAGGCGAAGTGTAGGAGGATTCAAGGTGCTCGAAATGGCCGTTGGCAAACGCGACCAGGTAAGAAGACATCTGCAAACCGAGTCACTTCGGGCATTATGCGAGCATACAGGCTACCAACCGGAGGACTCTTCTCAAAAGTGGTGATCTTCCACCCCTTCTTATTGACGGTGGTGCCCTCGACTTTGGTCTTCATCTTCATCTTGACGAGCTTTCCAACCCCTCCCTTGTCGCTTTCGCTGAATTCGCTCTCAACGAATGGCTTCTCGTTGGTAGCAGGCATGTTGGAAAGAGATACCGTGTCCTCGCGGGAGATCATGGTGACCGAATAGGTAGCTTTGAGGGCGGGCTCGTCCCAGGATGGGAATGCGCGTCGTGCGGCGGTGGGCTCAAATTGGGTCAAGGTGTAGTTCCTTTAGGTATCCTATTAGATCGCGACTTGGAATGAGTTGCGTTGACCTACCTCGGCTTGCCCTCGTGATGAGCAGAGGAGTAGTAGTATCCTGAATAGGGGTAAGATAATGTGTTTGCGGGGCTATATTGTACGCACCCATCATGCTGCCTGTTAGTTTCCCCTCGTATCCAACCCGTAACTTGGCCTTGCTACCCTTGGGTAGTGGAGTGGTGAGTTGGACCGATGCCCGCTCAGATTTTTGGTCCACCCCTGTAAGCTTGACGCTCTGGGTTTGCTCAGTCTTGAGCGCATCCGAGGTTATAGTGAGGCCTTCTTCATGGAGGATGAGTTCGGACGAGTTAAAGGTGATTGTTGAGGTCTCTTCCGAGATATCGAGACTAGATAACATGTCAGTGTGTACATTGAAGGCAAGATAACGAAACCCACTCTACGATGACGAATCCTTTGAATGTAAGTGCCTCCAAGTCCGTTTGGATCGTTAGATCGTAGTGTGTTGGGCAAACATTCGTTGGGAGACGATACTCTTCGTGAGGTTTGGGATTATCTTGCGCAGGAGCAGACATTGCTATATCGTGGCTAGATGTAAAACAAGGGCGACGGTGGAGTTGAAATCGATCTCGAGTCTTACATATAAAGAAGTAAGCGATCCAAAGATCAGCTGAGAGATGAATTCCGGGGTGCCTACCTTGCGCCGTGGACGAGTAGACTCGGAATCTGAAGTAGAGGGCTTTGATGGGCGTTCAAGCGCAGATAGAGTGAAAATCTTCGAGCCCGCGATCCCTTGAGCACGCCCTAGCCTCAAATTTATAGGCCGCGCCTGTCTGACTATACGCGATGCCGGATGGAACATAAGTGGTTGCACGTGGTGCATATCACAAATCGATCATTCGAAGTTCAATCATGCAGAAATAATATAAATCATGTAAGACGCCAATAAATAGCACTACAGTTCCAGCCAGCAACTGCAGTCTCTTCTACATTGCCCTTTCCACAACTATTGCCCTGCATATCTACGATGAGAGCCTTTTCGCGATGCCGAAGCATCATTCGCCCAACTACACCCCCAAGTGCAGACACATGACTCGGGACACATAAATTAGCACGTTTTCCATTTCCGAGTTGTCCGTCGGCATTATAGCCAAGCACAAGAACATCGTGACCCGCGGGATGAGCACCGTGTTTGCTTGGAACCTCGGCAAGCGTACCCGTGTCTAGAGTTAGCAGAGTATGGGATGTTTGGGGAGAAGGCGAAACTGAGATCGAGCGTGCCCGAAGCGGTTGAATTGAACGTGTGGCCTCATTGTCTAATGAAAAGGCGGTTCAGTAATAACGCATGCGATGCCCGGGTCTACACTTACATTCGGTAATTCCACTGACAGACTTGACTTTGACCGGGGCTCCCTGCGCTTGCAAAAATTGACCATTGCCGAGACCACCCCATTGGCCCATGCCACACGCTAGCACATCCGCGGAAGGGATATTTCCGGGGGCGACTACATCCACCATAAAGTACGCAAGATCACCGCCTGGAGTGGAATCCTCAATGCGTCAGGCACGCGGAGTGACATGTGTGCGAACCGTTCTCGTACGTACCGATCGCCATACCAGTGCATCTGATATTGCTACCACCTGAATAATTGCGAGACAATATCACCTCCGTGGGGATGGTAACTGCTTCTGTCACTACTGTAGCGCCCAGCCCAAGTTGCCTGGAACATGGTTTCGTCAGCTGGGTAGATTAACACCGTAAAAAGTGCCTTCGTACCCAAATGAATTAGCACCCCATGCTAAAACCCTCCCTTCTTCGGTTCTGACATAGCTACACCGATCTCCTGCCAAAGCCTGGACAACCTTCAAACCCCTCAAGGAAGGGATCTCAAATAGCATGTCGCAAAAGCCGATACCGGAGTCTACATGTGTCGAGTGGTTCTTCTGTCCAGTGCGCACATAGGGGGTGGCGAGCGCATGCGGATCTTCAAGTATACGAGGCGTAAGTTCAATGGGGATACGCGGAGCAGTGGACGGATTTTCAGCGGTGATGTCTGGAAGGGTGAATTTGCGGAAGCCGAGTTGACCATAAGTGTTCGCAGAGAGAGAAATGGGCAATGCAAAAGTTCGACCGTGAGAGGTGAGTGCAATGAGGTGGTCGCGCCCAGTCGATATGGAAGTAAATCTAAAGGTGAGCTTCGTCAGATAAGAACTGAGGCGCATATTGTGGGAATTATGCATACTTTTCGCCGCGTTTCAACTTGCTATCGACTTTTAGCTCAAGATAATCGTTAGGAGAGTCACCACCCAACCAACCGCCAAGGTCCCACCACGAGCCTTGTGTAACGCCGCCTTTGCTCTGTTTTTCTGCACCCCGGGCCAAGACATATACTTTTCCGGTTTTTTCTGATAGAGCAAAGACCCGAGTGGCCGATAAAGCAACTTGTGATATATTCTGAGATTAGGTTGTAAGTATCAGGGTACTTCGACCGCATATATGCTACCACTTACCTTCCCCCATAACGTCCTTTGTGGCCCACTGCTTGAGTTTCCCTCGCTGTAATAAACATCACCCCATTGATAAACGTCTCCCGCAGCATCTACGCATGCGGCATGTTTTTCATGAAAAGCCAAATCTCGTAAAGCAACTCCAGTCCAGAGCGGAACATCTTCCGGCGTTCGAATAACATCCCTACTCGATCCAGGTACCAAAGTATGGTATCTACCTATATTAACTCGAAAGAATGGCCGTAAATAATACAAGAACTCACTTGTTCGACCCCCATACATACGTATGAAGTTTCCCGTCATCTTCCAGCTTCAACGGTGCAGTGTCTGTGGGCCCAGTGATAAGGGCGGCGGCAGCCCCGGGATCTTCGTTATGGACTATTCGGGTCGAGCTGAACGCGTAGAGCGTAGCCGTGGCAGCCGCAAGAGTAGCTCCTGTAATGAATGTCCTGGATCTTCGAGCCTTTTCATGATTGCCAAACCCCGGTGCAGTAGTACCGATCTGCCTCTTTCCAGTGCCAGTTGTATAGGCGACGCGTAAACTCCTGGTACGAGTAGCAGCGGAGAGCCTAGACCTAATCATCGTCGGCGAGATGAAAGCAATGGCGTCAAACCCCAAGGGCTGAAGATCGACCATGTGGGAAATTCAGGGTCCTTGGATGAGTGTTACCAAACAGCAAATGACTGATTAGCAATTGGGCACATTTCCTGATCGCTGTAACTTGCGACTGACCTCAATCCGAACTTGACACCGATGGCCTCTGTAGTCCGCGCAGCGATCCGAAGGGCAAGGCCCGCTAATGCTGTTAGGTCGTTCTCGAACGCGGCGCCGCGGAGGTCAGATGCGTTGTTTGTGGTACGTAGTTTGTGTGGGATCCAGGGATAGCGCTCGGACTAATGAAGATATACAGCATCGGGATACGCCATACAACAACCCCAAGGTACTAAAGACAGGGAATCTTACGTGCCCAACTGGCTGCTGACTGAATGCGGTACGATAGATCCCGTTCAAGTTCACAGCTGAAAACCTCAAGATTGCGGAGGAAACCATTGCCAAGTACCCCTCTCAATACAAGAAAGCTGCTGTTATCCCTTTGCTTGATCTCGCGCAGCGTCAGAACAAGGGGTGGACGAGCATCAGCGTAATGAACTATGTCGCTGAATTGTTGGAGATGCCTCCCATGAGGGTATACGAGGTTGCTACTTTCTACACGATGTTTAATCGGTATGTCCCTAGACTACCCCGGGCTTAATCCACACTTTACTGAAGACTTACTAGTGAGCCAATTGGGACCAACTTTATCCAAGTCTGCACGACGACTCCTTGCATGCTTCGTGGTTCCACGGAGATCCTCGAGACTGTTCAGTCTCATCTTGGCGGCATCAAGGTCGGAGACACGACCAAAGACGGCAAGTTCACGCTGGCAGAGGTCGAGTGTCTTGGCGCATGTAGCAACGCTCCCATGCTAGCGATGAATGACGACTTCTATGTGAGTGAATACGGGTCGAATAGTGTACAATAACTAACTTCGTGCTCCGCATTGGTAGGAGGATCTCACGCCCGAGACGACGAAAAAAATCTTGGATGCGTTTGCTAGAGGTGAGAAGCCCAAGCCAGGTCCTCAAAGCGGGCGACAAACAAGCGAAAACTCTGCGGGTCTCACTGCACTTACAACCAAGGTATGATCGACATATCGAATATTAGCCGCCTTTACTAAATCGAGTGTTCTTGTAGCCCTATGGCCCTGGGGAGCACTGTCTACCCGAATTCGCATAGAGGTCGTCACCATGTAGCTATTATCATAAACCTTTATTTTGCACTTACCCCGGTCCGTCTAAATGGAAAGAATCGTCCAGTGCCATGCAGCCACTCGGCACACATTTACCAGAGACTGGCGAAAAGGGGGCATAGGATTGTAAGCTCATTACGAGCCCTATTGTACATGCACACTGAAAAAGTAAAACCGAGACCATAAAGGATGAACCAAAAAGGGACGGCATAAATTTGAATGGATACAATGTAGGGATAAATACTTATATTCGAAAAAGCCCAAGGCACTAAAATTGGATTCAGTATTAAAATCAAACGCCTCCACATGCCATACCACCTTTAGTGGTGGATAAGGAGCGAGTGCAACCCCAAGGACTTGACTGTCTGGGCAGGCATACGACGCTTCCTCACGTCCTTGCGGAGGGCCTTTGCATTTGCAAGCATGACAGAGCGTAGACCGCTAAAGCCTTCCTTACGCTTCGTGACATAGTCAAGGACGTTGATATGCACATTAGCCTTGACCATTGCGATAGCTCCGCCATGGGAGGTTGGGAGCGTTTCGGGAGTGCAAATGCGAAATTCGAGCAGCAAGGCGCGATTAAGCAAGAAACGGTAGGCGGCTGTCGGGTGTTCTGGAGGGCTTGTCATGTGTCTGAATGAAAGCCATCAGTATTACCCCGAGAATAGAGATGACCACCACATACTCGTCAAGTTGCTTAATTGCCTCGTCATACGCCGCTTCATCCGGACTGTCACTGCGCACCAACATGTCATTGATAGGCGAGAACATCGAGGCACGTTGGCGAGGTGTCTCATCCTCGGAGGTCACTGGGGATCTACCAACAGTTGGACGCGGAGCAATGAGTGGGTTGGCTGTACCCTTGGCCTTAGCTTTAGCCTTCGCCTTTGATTTGCGCCTGGACTTCTTCGACTTGGGTTTGGACTGAGGAGCGGCCTGCGTCTGAGACGTTTCTTGGGCTTTAGCCCCCTGTTCCTTTGCTGCCTTGGCCTTCCGTTCGGAGTTTAGCTTTTCGCGAAGGACATGCTGCAACGGCTGGAACCCAAGCTTTATTCGAGCAACGTTCATTGTAGCCCACATCTTCCTGCCGATCCTGTGCGCAGCAGGAATCGGGGGCTCAGACGTCGGTGGGGTTTGCTTCGGAGCTGGTGTGATGGGAGCCGGCGGGGGGACCACTGCGATAGGGACAGGGACCGAGACAGCCGTCGGAGCAGCAGTGAAAGGAATATATGGTATTTCCCCACTGTCCGAAGGAGTAGGCGGAGAAAGTGGGGCAGAAGCTACGATCCCGACGATCGTGTTTGTAGTGATGGCCGGTGTGTGCATACCAGCTGGGGTTGAACGGCGTAAAGTATTGGCAGAGGTTGGGCGAGCCAGACGAAGAGTTGCAGTGCTCCCATTACCGTGTACCGTACCAAGGCTTGCGTTCGAATGGAGGGTAACAGGAGTCTCGAGTCGTTCATGAGTAAATCTTGCAATGCGAGCTCGGGCATGAGTGACCACATTCCCGTCCGCGTCCGAATCAGAGTCATAGAGGCTACTAGCGGACAAGTCATCCTCGCGGCCCGAAGACTCAGAATCATGACCGTCCTCAAAGATTGGACGAGGTATTGGTGGGGGGCGCGGGGTGGTGTCCAGACGCAAAGGGATGAGCGAGGGTGGGCGGGGCGTATTCGGAGCAGATCGTGTGACATTTTGAACGAAGATATGCTCCTCGTCACTGGATTCTCCCAGGTCGGTGGGAGTGGAGACCAGACTGCCTGAATCAGAGTCTGAAACGGCGAGGCCAGCAGTTGCTCGAGTGACAAGAACAACTTCAAAATCAGTGTCGGACTGGGAGCCAGAGTTTAGATTAGTCTCAGATTCAGTGTCTGAGGCAGATAGAACCCCGAGGTTTGTGGGGATGTTCGACATCGAACTCGACATGACAAGCGAATATGAGTATGAGATGGCTGAAAGACGTAAAAGAAAAGGAAAGAAAGCCACTGATGCGTTGTGGCAAAGGAGAGTTGGTGGGTGGATTGAGGGGAGTACCCGCAACGTCTCGCGCGTAGTGAAGAGAGGGAGTATGTGTATTATAGGCGTGCGAGAGGCGCTGGTGAATGTACTTGCTCGGGCGATCCCACGAGGCAGGGCTCTTAAATCGAGCGGAGAGCTCCCGGGATGGCCTTCGCGCACCAAGGCAACGGCCTATTCCTTATCGAGCGGCAAGTCAATTGCGTCCAACGGGGTTAGTCAGCGACCCAGACAGGCTGTACAGAATGGGAATGGGTTGTCCGAAATGTTTCGTGTTGTCAACAAGTCGTCTTCACATGCTGCGGGCAAAGCGCAGCTAGCGCAACCGGATAATATGCGCAGAAATAACTACATAAATTTATCATTAATGAGTCTTTAGCTTCTTTCCGGTCTGTTCCAGGCTTAATTATGGAGACGGATTCGATCACGATCAAGACCCAAATGAACCCCGCATCCGGAGACGGCGATCCCGGAAGCAAATCTCCCGTGTCTCAAGCGCCAACCATGGTGGTCCGGTCTGCAATGAACGCGGCAATCTCAGCGTTACGCAGCGCGGTAGGAAACGACAAGAAACACAAAGCGACTCTGAACAAAATACGCGATGCATTCAAAGCAGTGGTAAGGTGGCTTTACCCGCGCCGCGTCAAACACGTTGACTCTGTGCCCACCACCCTTCGTACGTAGGAAGCAGACGACTTGCCTAGATCTGAGATAGTGGAGCGTGGCGTGCACTTGGCGGAGATCATGCCCGAAAGTGTAGCCAGTCTTCACAAGACACGTCCCCGGCCAATTCTCGCTTTCTGTGCGGCGGCTCTGAGCTGGCTTTTCAAGGCCAAGCTCGAGCCCACGTTAGGAGGAGACGAAGAGAACGCCAAGGTGTGGGAAGACGTTATATTCCGAGGGCTCATGCAGCCAATTCTGGTAGGGTATAGCATATCACGCTTGGATCTGGATCTGATCTCGCTTCCAGAGCATCGTCGATTCTGAAGGCCAAGGTTCGGGCTTGATATATCTGTGCTCGTGTTTCTCTAACGCCAAAATAGATTTAGACGTCGTCGGTGATGTCGTATATCGGGCAATATGTGGAATTATGCGATCCCCGTGGAGCCACGGCTTCGGTGGACGCTTTGCGCACTCCGTGAGTACCTCGGACCCACCCGCAAGGATGATCATGACATCCGGTGAATTACTATAGCTAGCTCTAGTGCTTGTATCCACATGTTCGTCTTCAAGCAACAAGGCAATGCTACTAGACCCGTCTATCCTCGGAACGTATGTAATTCTGTTATGGAGGGTAGTCCATGCCTCACGAATAACTCCTGGTCAGCGACGCGCTCTCAAAACTCATTATCGATGCAAAAGGTGCGCATACATTCGCTCTAATCACTTATCACAGAGCATTAAGCCCGTTTTGGTCCAGACTATCACCATTTGGACACTCTTCTCGAACTTTCTTTTACTATATTCTCGTCACAAGGTGGCAAGATAACTCGCAAGGCGTATGCGGATAGCATCTTCAACAGTGGATACGCCCTCGAAAGGCTTCCTGATGATATCTCCAACGAGTTAGCTAGCATACATTCGGTTACCAACGGAGGTAACTCTGAGAAGGTATGTCCAATTCCCTCGGTACCCCTATCATACGATTTTACCGTTGTGTGTAGCATGTTCTCGACATCATGCGAACAATGTCAAGGGCCGGCATCGAGAGGCAAGTAATTCGGCATATTGTTTTCCGCTATGAGCTCACATATACCCTAGACCTCAGGTGTTTATGACGAAGGACTTATCATATTGCGGCACGAGGTTTACTCAAACGCCGCCGAGCAACGTCATCGTACTCGACCACGAGAATCTTTGCATAGTATTCTGCGATAAAGTACGTTATATGCCTGGGTCGATGACATTTCACTTAGTGCTTTACGCGCCAGAATGGGGAAAGCGACGTCTTATCGGTGGCAACTACCACAATAAAGGGTGTTGAATTGATTCCTCAAGACGGTGAGTGGAGGTCGGAGTGCGTTCTCGAATTTTGGAAC
>WSTI01011614.1:0-17383 GCA_019616915.1 Ceratobasidium sp. 423
GAGGGTCACCTGAGCTGCCATGCCAATGCTCTAGTCCCCCTCCAAACTCCACACCACCTTGGCCCAAGCATTCACCCCCACCCCCATATTCTGTGGCTGACCCCTTGGTGTGGCTAGGGCTCTTGTGAATGCAGTTTGGCTTGGCTCAGCTCGAAAACCAGCAGTTCTTATGTAAGCAACCAATCCGAGCTGCTGCAAACCACCGTTATCCACTATGTTCCCCATATAGTATTTATATACACACTTCATCTTATATAATTTGTGATGCCTTGAACAAATGCCAAATTAAGAATACACATGAACTATAAAATGCAATTTAAAGGAGACTCTTGTTTGCATGCTTTTTGAGCATGATACTGGTGTGATAATTCATCAATGTCCAGATAGTTTCGGCCGACAATGATGCACGACACAATGAAATTACATCCCTCCCAGTAGACAACACACGTTCTACCACTACAGATGTGCCTGTAAATTAGGTTAATAGGTGTAAATACGAATAACCCGATGTGCAACTTACCTGGAATGCACAAGAAATCCTGAGCCATGAGTGCCAATCTTGGAAATCGGGTGGCGTTATTCCACCACCACTTGAGTGGCGACCTTGTATTAGGGATGATACTTTCTGAGAGGTAATCTGAGAGCTCTTGAGCTAAGGAGTGCATATCAATAGATTGTCTGGAGCTCTGAGGTACAGATGCCCAGAAAGCATGGCTGAATGTATCGAAATTGAGAATCTCAGGCTTTACCAACTGTGAATTGAGTGAAGAATCATCTGAAGGTAGACTATAAAACTCTTGACATGTTTGAACGAGTGCATTAGCACAATCAGATGTCCACTCGCTGGAAAAGAGCTCATCCACAATATGGGAATTTGCCTTGAATATGCTGTCTTTGTACCTCGGGTCCAGAACTATGGGAAGGTATTGTTAGATAGTGGTACTTATGTCAATCGACAATACTTACCCATTGCAAAGTAATAGTACTTGGAGTCATAAGTAGATTGGTTGAAGTACTCAATCAATTTCGCCTTGCATGCTTGGAGGCTGCCAAGTGCTACAGATGACCCTAGGATAGCTGGATCACTCTCAAGTTTCATGACATATTGAATGAGAATGAAATAGATTCAAAGGGAGAAGCTCAGTGTGGGATACTTCTCCCCTGAAATAAAGAGCGATGCATCATGAAAGAACTAAAATGAGAATCGAATAAGAATGGAGCTAAATTGAACAGAAATAATGTTACATACCTTCAACCAACTACACACTTGAATTATGGCTGTCCAATCATCCGATGAGAGTGCATATGAATGATAAATTCTATCCCTTGGGTGCATACATCTGCAAAGGTGGTCCTGCTCTGGAAGGCTTCCAGAGGCACCAGAGGCACCAGAGCAGGGGGACCTGCTCTGGAAGGCTCCCAGAGACAAGTCAGGGTCTAGTTTTCAGCAGCTATAGTTCGTCTTTATTTGGCCTTATTTGTACGCATTACGTAATCAATACAATTGAATTTCAAATTCCTAGGTACACTACCCCGGGGCCTTTGGACATTCTTACCGGCCCACACGTCCTTTTACCTTGCTCCCGGCTGATGGTGCCGAGGCCACTGCTCCCCGGCACCTGTCATCCATCACCCCTCCGGCGCCGATCCCCCGCTCCCTTCCCGGTACGATCAACCGGCCGATCGCCCGTGTCCCAAGCGCTGACCCCATCACATCGGCCCTCCCTCAGCGATGCCGTCATCGGTTGCGCACGCGTGCTCCCCGCCCGTCGGTCCCTGGCGCCATCATCCCTCGTCTCACGCAGCACGCCACTGCCTGCATCGGCGCTCCTCCCGACAATGCCGTAATTGGTCGCGCCCACACTCTCCGCCCTTATCGACCCCCGACGTTGTTACCATTGTCTCATGCGGTACTCTACGGTAGGTTGCGATACACTTCACACACAGTCATACCCACTGATTTCTTCTTCATTGTTTATTAGCTTATGTGGCACTCAACAGTGGATCGGCAGATACAATTGTGTACATCGATCGGAAATATACTATTGTACAAAAAATAGGCAGCGAGAGGGCAAGGGGTGGGGGCAGGCCAGGGGGCGGGGGACAGCGAGGGATAGTCCAAGAAAATTGCGACAAGGCACGCACAAGTTGATCCACCCATTGCGTCGCGAGATTCACGTAAGCATTGTGACCATCTTCATACACAAGCGACGGCAGGAACAGGCGTAGCCACGGCTGGTAGATAATCAGATAACAGACGCACAAAGAGGACCAACAGGGCACCTCGCTCCCGATTGGTCAAAAGCCGGGCTCATTGTGTGGGAGGTAGAAAACAGCGTCTGATCTCCATGCTGGGGTCACCTGTGGTGTGACAATCAATGAACGTGACCTCGATCTAAGAGAAGCACTGGAGCTCACCAGGGGACTCGCAGAACCAGCAGATGATGGTAGTCTTCATGTTCAACTTGATCCAGTAGAGGGGGGAGAACCAGACAGTGTTCCAGACCCAAACGATACTGATCCAGCCTCCAGAGATAGAGTGGATATCAGTGAAGCCCCAGTCGGCATAGGTGGCAATGATGGAAGAGGCGAGCTGAGCAATGGCAAAGGCACTGAGCAAAGCAGTCGAAGGACGCTCCATAAAGAAGAAGCCGTGCGAACGGGTGACGAAGATGAGGGCCTGGGAGATCATGGCGACTTGGAGGTAGATGATCATGTGGAGCTGACGATCGTTGTGGTTCTTGCGTCCATTGCCGTCAGTCTCAGACTCGAGAGCCACACCGAACTTGTCCTCGAAGAAGTTGGTCTCAAGGATAACAATGACGAGGACGATGGTGGAGAGCGTGAGGTAGAGACCGTAGGCGACGGCAAAGGTGAAGATCTCGGCCAAATCCCAAGCGTCCGGAGTATTCAAGGGCAAGACACGGTCAACAGAGAGGGTCATGATGGTACCGTCGTTGAGGAGTGCAATGATAAGAACCATGAACGGCGGAAAGTCGAATTGGTAGGCAAAGGCGAGGATGGCGAAGCAGATGACGATACGGATGGTGACAGCACAGGCGTAGATGGCATAGTTGTGCATACACTGGAAGATCTGGCGCGAACCGCGAATGGCGTGGACAATGGTGGACAGACCGGGCTCAGTCAAGACGATATCAGCAGCACCGCGGGCAGCATCAGTGGCACCCTCGACAGCAATACCGACATTGGCACGGGACAAGGCAGGAGCATCGTTGGCACCGTCACCAGTTATGGTGCAGAGATGGCCGAGACCCTGGAGGAGCTTGACGATTTCGTACTTGTGCTCGGGGGAGACTCCAGCAAAGCCATCGGCATCCATGATCACCCTGTTGGGAGACATGTGCTTTCAGCCGGGAG
This sequence comes from Ceratobasidium sp. 423, assembly GCA_019616915.1. Classification (NCBI taxonomy): domain Eukaryota; kingdom Fungi; phylum Basidiomycota; class Agaricomycetes; order Cantharellales; family Ceratobasidiaceae; genus Ceratobasidium; species Ceratobasidium sp. 423. The sequence continues at coordinate 3,379 of WSTI01011614.1, forward strand.
GAGCGTCCTTGAGAACCTTGGCGAGGTATATGTGGTCAACAGGCGAGACGACAACCAGTTTCCTTTGCAATAGCGAGCTGATCACCAGTAACCATCTTGACCTTGACACCGAGGGCAATAGCATCGTCGATGGTCTGCTTGGTATCGTCACGCGGAGGATCGAAGATGGCGAGGAGACCAATGAGCTCAAAGCCGCTGCCTTCACCCTCGTGGTTATCGTGATCGAGTTCCTCATAAGCAACAGCGAGGGCACGGAGACCACGGCCAGCAAACTCGGTGACATCGGCCTCGAGCTGGTTCTCGACTTCCTCGGCCTTGTTGCGGGTGCAAAGCTTGATGATGATACCAGTCATACCCTTGGTGACGCGCTTGAGCTTGCCAGAGGGTTCTTCGCGGTAGGTGATCTCAGTGCGCTTGTCAACAGGGTTGAAGGGCTTGAAGTCGAGGAGCTTGATGCCGGCGTGAGCGCGAGTGGGATCGTCGAGGATACCAACAACGCACTGGTCAATGGTGTCCTGGTTCTCGGTACGGGAGGCATAGGCAGCAAGGAGGATGACGTCCTGAGGAGAGAAGGGACCGTATGTCTTGACGAGCTCCTTGTGGTAAGCTCGTTGGTGGTCAAAGTACTGGTCTTGTCAGAGCACAGGATGGTGACACCGGTCAACTCTTCAATGGCAGTGATACGGGCAATGATGCCCTTGTGCTTGGCGAGCTGTCGAGCACCAACAGCGAGAGTGACGGACAAGACAGTGGACATGGCAATAGGGATACCACCGATCAAAAGCACCAAACTATTATTGAGACCGCGGCGGTAAGTGCAGCGGAAGTGAAGGTAGAGGATGACGAACAGGCAGATGGAGAGCAGGCAGAAAGAGCCGAAGTGGGCCAAGATCTTCTGCAAGTGACCCGTAACATCATTGTCTTGACCGACAAGGGAGGGAGGCCGCGTGGCCAAGGAAGGTATTGCCATCAGTAGAGATGACGACACCCTCGGCTTCACCCTGCTTGCAAGCAGAAGTCCTAGGAATGATGTCAATAACACTTAACCATTCACGAGAAAGTAAGCTTACGAAGAAGCACGGGTCACCTGCCTCCTCGAACCTGCAGGAGGTGGCCTTGCCAGGGGCGCTGACACAGAGCGAGAAAACGGACGAGATGGAGCGAGCATAGGACTTTGTGACCAAACAGGTGTCCGCGCATGCACACAGGGTGTTCCCTATGTGAGACAGCAGAGATCCGTGCCCCAGACACGGCGTGTGGCGTTTCAGGGGGTGCTATCAACGCGTGGAAGGGCAGGTCAGCGCTGGTCAACACGTAGCAGAGACTTTACCAGGATATTCGTGGATGTAACACGTGGCCCTGCCGCGAGCCACGGAAGGGACTCGATCCCCGCTATGCTTCAGAGTGAAGCGAGAAGGCAATAGCCCAATAGTTGCGGCGATGTCTTGGGGGGCTGAAGGGGGATTGAATTCGAGGTTGGGTCGAGAGTTGGTGGGTTGATATCAGATTAAGGTATCGCCCTGTTAGACAAGTCAGTGCAAAGACCGATGGCAATGTGTTGTATGTATTGAGGCTCACGATGAACACGAGGCATACGTCTTCAATTTTCGACTTGTGGTGGCGCAGGTTTGCGGTTGAACCGGGGAAACGATTTGGACGCCTGGAGACAATTCTGGGCCCGAGCACGTGGTGATCGGCCAAACTTAGGTTTGCTTCGGCGATAAGGAGAGCACAGGCTGCTGCAATCAATATTAGTCCGTTCAAATAGTTGATTGGCTGTTATATTTGATTATCCGAGCAAAAGAAACGAGAAATCAAGGAATGACCAGGGAGAAAACATGTGGCCAGGCCAAAAAAAAACGAGTGTACATAAGTGAAAAAAACATATTGTAAACTAAATATATGATTGCGAGCGATTTCCCGATCAATCAGCTGAGTGTTTCCCGAAAGCGCTCGTCATTTCGTCGATATGAACCGTGGTTGGTGTACCAGTTACGATCTGAAGTCCAAGTGGCCGGTTTTTGCGACCATTGGGGGGGGGGCCGGAAGTCTGAGTTGGGCCGGGGAGTGTTCTGGTCTGCCCCGGGCCAGGTGGTGGGGCAAGTGCCCTCGGAGTGCGGTGGTGGATTGGAGTGAGCAGCCGATAGATTGGTGGAGAGGCTGCCGGACCCGACCCTTGGGCAACGGCATCATCGGTCGAGAGGCCAGCCAGGGCCCGGACACACGCCTGATACGTATCCGTTTCGCGTTGAGCGTCCCGGAGGAGACGCACGAGGTCTCGGTCAAATTCCGGCAGCTCGGATTCGTCGACTGGGGGTGGGCCCGTATACATGATATTCATGAGGGTATGGCGGGTAGGTTTGTACATCCCGAATGTGAGATCCTGGAGGTCAGGACTGCCAGTCGGATGTGGAGCGGAATGCTCATAGCCGTCGACGGTAGCGTTGTACATCTCAGGATTCATATTGTATCTACCATGATTAGAGTTAGCAGCTTGTACACGGACCCAGATAACTGAGACACAGTGCACCCACCAGGATATAAGATGAGTGTGAACGCAGAGAAGAAGGGTGGTGGAGGTTGAGTTGAGGGGATGGTGTGGGTTCAAGGTGTATTTAAAGGGGCCGCAGTGCATCGGTTACGTATGGTTTGACACTGACAAGTATCGTATAATCTGAGTTCACTCGGCCTATGCCTCGAAAAACCTGGGCCAGATCTTTAGTTTCGACCGAGCTGGGTCTAGGGGGGCTGGGTTCTCGATCGATTCTGGAAAGATCGCACTACGACTAACGGAGATCTTGTCAGACCAGCGGCCTCCTCCAATTCTTAATACCTACTAGGTCGGTCTATCTCCTGTGGCGAACAGAGTTGAATTGACATAATACCAATCGAGAAATCTCGAGATCACCCACGCGTATTTGCCAGACCGATCACTACATAATAGTTCAACACACGCATATAAGCAGAAAAAACACTGAACACTAAAGGTACATGCGCTTGGATCAGGATGACGAAGAAAAAAGGGCTGCTAAGCAAGCGCAAAGGTTGCGTTCCTATTTGGGCCAACAGTGGATTGGGTGTAACCACGCGAATTCATGTGGGTTGCGGTACTTGTTCAGGTAGAAGGACTGATAATGGGCGAGAGAATCATGGCCCTCTACGCCACGAGCGGCTGCCCCCTTGATGATCGGTGAGAGAGCGCAAGGTCGAACGACTTGATCGAGGAAGATGCACTCGTACTGAGTACGTCCCCTCACCTTAGACTTGGCGACCGCGTGAAGACCCGAGACGCTGCTGCAGTACTTCGAGATAGACGTAAACTTCTCGATGTATCCCATTAAGCGCGGCTTGGGTACTGCCGTTGTCAGAACCATTGAAAAAATCAAAACAAGGCGCCCTACGCGATAGTCTGCCGAAACTGGTGAGCTCACCGTCAAGGGAGAATCAATAGGACATACCGTGTAGCCTCGCCTCCGAGTGACCAAAGCCGGGTTTGTCGTGTGGGAGGTAGAAAACAGCGTCAGATCTCTGTGTTGGGATCACCTTTGGCGTAGTAGTATGACGTTTAGTCAGAGCTGATATGGCGTGAATGCGAGCAAGGCGAGGTTCGGGAGCGAATTGAGAGGTAGGTATACGCAGCTGGAACGAATCCCAGATACGTAGTTCGGTCAGAAGTGTGATACGAGTGCCCAGATGGACAAAATATGGATGTTTGACTAGATCGCTGAAAAAATCGAGAATATTTACGTCCTGCTGAAGTTCGTCTATTGTAACTGATGCGTAAGTGGCCTTTTTCGCTATCGCGTAAGTCTGGATGGAGGAGAGAAGTGGTGACGGGTGTCTGGTACGACATGGGCTAGTAAAGGAGTCGATTTCAGCCGGAGTACGTTAGGTTAGCGTATGGGACGTACAGCACCGCAATCTGGTTTTTGGTCGGCCATATGGGATCCATTGCTGCCACCTTAAACCCGGCCTTGTTGAGAAATTCGAGTGCAGGGGAGGCAAAAGGGGGGGGGTACTTACTTGTCGGTCCATTACTGCCACCTGATTGGCTGTTGGATTGATCGGACGACCCTGAGGCGTCTCTGGTGTCTCTGGTGTCTCTGGAGCTCCCAGAGACGAAGCGCTGTGCCCTAATCCGGGAACTTTCAGACAGCTGAACCAGAGAGCCACACCCAACGCACCTGTATGCCCACTCTGGCCCCTCTCTTGCGCGTTTCCTTCTATGACTCGGGTGAGCCTTTCGGTATATACGTCTGTTAGTACTCACCGTGAACCCGTGGCGCTTCGTATTCCCGGTCATGGTTTCCTTGTTCATCCTCGTCCTCGTCCTCGTCCCCGTGTTCGCTTCCCCCGCCGTCGCCGCCTGCATCGCCCCTGTCATCCATGTCCTCCTGCTCGTCCTCAAGTGCATTCTCTCCGGGAAACGCATCGTCGGGGGGCTGATTGTTTTGGCTTTCGGACGATCCCTCTAACTGCTGTTCCTCCCTCTGCAATTGCTCTTGATGCCAAACCAGGAACTCTCCGTACTCCCGCAATTTCTCGTGTCTCCCCAACCGACGAAGCATTTGCTTCTGCCAACCTGGCCTGTGGTTTGTCAAGTCGTACGGATCCTTACAGTGACTTTTATGCAGAGTTTCCATCGTCTCCGTGTTATAGTTATCAAGCGTTCCCTTGGCGTGGACGTGTTCAGGTGCGTGGCGACCAATATGCAGCTTGGGAATTGCCCAGCTATCGTTAACTATGATTTCCCCTCTCTTCTTGTTCTTTTTACCTTTCATCCGCTTGCTCTTGTTCTTGATCCAGACCCCTTTATGTCGATGAAACTCTGTGTACGAGGCCTCGTAATCGGCGAGCGTTTTGTCAGTGTGGATCGGGAGTTGCGCAAGGAATGCGACATCGATATACGCTCGGGTTGCTTTGGTAAGTTGGTTACTTCCCACACCTGACGCCGTATCGGGCGAGTGTGCAACCAGACCTACCCCTACCCGCTCCAGCGCCCGATGTTCCTTTCCCGCGACTTGATTAACCTTCGAGATACCTTTCGAGAACATCTTTTCGCCCGGCATTGGAATCTGTGCCTTCAAGCGGGTATCGTATTCATCCGCGCCAAGTCCGGTGAGGTTCCATTTGTGAATGTGGTCGTAGTAGCATTTATGAAAGCCATGCAACAGGTCGGGACTAAGAGCAAGGGTTATCTCGAAGTCGGGGAACCTGGCCCAGAATGGCTTATGGACTCCATTAAGCCCAAATTTTTTCCCTCGTTCCCAGAACTCCAACGGGTCGGGAGCGCAGTTGTGAGCGATCTGGAAATCGGTCAGCACACACTTTATATCTTTCAGGATTTGTTCGGACGATCGTCGAGGTTGACACCCAGGGTCGCCTAGATTTTTGCCTTTGCTTACGCAATGCGGGCACGAGTTGCGTTCGGTACCGCATATCATGCATTGTTCCTCCAGATCCGCACCGTAAGCTGCGAAGTCGAAAACCACGGATCGTGGAATGCCGTCGGGATCCGCTACTTCATGTGGCTTGGCACTCTGAAACGGCTGGGTAATGATCTCCATGCATCGGTGGAATACTTGTCGGTTGCAGACGTTGATAAATTCTGTCTTTTGTTTCTGGGTATAGTGTTGCTTGGTGGCTAGGGTTTTCTCGAAATTTGACTTGGGTATGAACCCAACCAGCATCCATGCGCCTTGACTGATGTTTTCCCGAACAGATTTGTTGATATTTCCCAGACTGACATACACTGCGTGCACCTGGACTCCACCGGTGTATTTCGAGAGTAACGTGGCGTCGCTCATGAATATGGCCGCGCCACGGGTGGTGCCTTCTGGTAGCCTTCCCTGGTGAAGAGTGAGTCCACTATTCAAATCTAGAGATTAAATTTTACTTACCTGTATGCGGTGCCATTCGTCGCCCTGGCAGAGTTCGCCGTACATGCGGGTCGTGCCGTCGTCCTCGTAGATGTACTCTGGGCCCAACGCGAATTGGCCCGCAAACCGGGTGCTCGAAAAGAGTTTTTTCAAGCATTGCACCGGGCAACGGTAATGTAAGTTCACTTCGTCAAGAGGGGCTCCCGGTATCCGAATTCCTGCCGACGCAAACGCCGATCCACCGACTCCGATCATCCCCTCGATCATTTTGAATAGCTGGTCGGTATTTCTAAATATGGCAGGATCTTCCCGGTACTAACATTGTGATCGAATTTTACTCCCGGTGTAAACCGAATTTGACTTACCCTTGGGGTCTTGAACATGTCATCCAACGTCGCCCTCGAGAGCTTTGCTGTCCCGGCCCATCTCGCGTCGTGCCAATTTCGTTCAGAGCCCCACATTCCAAACGGATTCCCACCATATTTACTCTTAATTTCTTCGTGCAAATCCCTCCATGAAACATCCCTCGTTCCTCGCAGATTGTTGACTCTCGCCCCGGCAGTGGCGTGTTTATAAACGAGATACTTACCACGTCGATGCTGAGTGTAGCATCGTGAACCGCTTCCACGCGGGTCAAACAGCTGGGGAGAATTGGGGGTAGGAGCTGGTGCGGGCTCGGCGACGGGAGCTGGTGGGGGAGCCAAGGGCTCAGGTCGGGCCGACTCTTCGGTAGTTGACGGATTGTCGACTATGAATCCAGGTGAGCATATCGACGAAAGTATAATGCGACGACACATACTGATCATCACATGAATATTATCCGGATGCAGCTCTTCCGTGCTTCTATCTTCGCGTTGTGATGCAGGGTTGAGATTCATCGCTAGATCTAGAATCCAGATTATAACCTCGAAGGTAAGCTTTTCTTTTGGTGAGTTTTGGCTAACCCGTATGTGCATCCGTCATTTCGGCATCTGTGTGTGCTGATGTCTCGGGTGGCAGGGTTTGAGAAGAGCCTTCGAGGTAACCGAATTGTGGATGGTAAGCTAACCACTTCAGATGAGCAAGCCTGAAAATGCTACTGACCTGGAGTAGAGTTATTTGCAGCTGCACGCGTGCTGTCTCCAACTCGAGTGTGCTGCGCCTCCGCCTCTGGGCAAAAGCTTTCCAAGGGGGGGAGGCCCTTTTGCTGTCGCCATTGTTTAAAAAACCGCTTGCCTCGGTCGCTATCGAGTCCTACGTGCCCGGTAAGTGTCACTTAAATATGTACCTTCAATTATACTTACCTTCTTGTCGTAAATCGGCCATAAAATCGCTGAAAAGTACTGCTCGTGCGTTGGAACAGCCCTTCGGGCTCCTCTGCGCATGGCTCTTCCACCTGGTCTGAATAGAAAATACGGCCATACAGCTGCATTCTCCGCATACAAATCATGGAGTGTCTACTTGACGCTGTTTTGGCATTTTGCAAGTTCGCTTAGGGGGGGAGGGATGACAAGGAAAAGTAAGTACAAGTTGAACAATACTAACGGTCTCTGGGCGGCTACAGCAAATGCAAATGCACAACCAGCCACCAAAGTCGATTCCGGGTTAGCAGGTAACTGTGCCGCATGGCATACTCGATGCTCCGGCCCTGTTTCACCACAATACAAGTCGTCCGGCTGATCACTGAATAAGAAGTTGGCAGAAAACTAAACGCGTGAGTTCAAACATACCACACCCCACCATTCGATCAACCACTCAGTTCTCTCGATTGTACCAAACGTATTCGTTCCCACTTGCTCTTACCGCATACAACTACTTAACCACATACCTACTCGTTCTCACGTTCTCTCGTCCTTGATTCTCTGCTGACCGAATTTACCGCTCTTTTTCACATTTTTCACTTTTGCGTTTGAGTCCTAATTCCCTCTTTTTCACCTAGTTGGCTTATCGAATATTTTTTGCGCATTACACTAATTTTACTCTTAGTTTTCGGGAATGGCTGAACCAAAACTTACCCCTGGACCTTTTGCGAAGGTCACCGAGCAAACTTCCTTACCCCTACGCGAGCGTCGCGATATCCTGAGGAAGGAAAAGCAACAGAACCAGCAATACAAGGCAACCTCAGAACAAGGTAAGTGTACTTGCCACGATCTCTTCTAGATTCCCACCTGAATCTATTCAACGGCAAAGCTACTTCGAAGACGAAAGGAAAGGTTTCGATGCCCGCTCAATCCAAGAACCCTGCACCCGCGTCGCAGCCGCCAACGAAACGCGAGGGTCTCCGCGGTGTCGAGTACACTTACAAGAATGACGCTCCGCCTAAGAGAGTCATTCGCCGTACCTGCAATGACAATATCGAGGCATCTAAGTCAGGTAAAATGCGGAAAATCCCTCGTGTTCCGCTCTTACCCGGCCAAGGGTGTTCGTGTATCTCAGTTATTGAATTTGCACCATTGACTAATTACATGCACTATACAGACCTTCCTCTCTCGGATTCCGAGGAGGATTTCATTCAAGTGTCGCAAGTGTCGCAAGTGTCGCAAGTGTCGCAAGTGTCGTCGGGCGAGGAAGACGAAGAAGATGCCGAAGGTTATGACGAAGATGAGGAAGGGGAAGGGGATGGTGCGGCCGTTAAAGTGCTCTCCAGCGTTGAGGGTGGCCGGTCGGCGGACGGAAACCATGACAGCTCCGATGTCGAGACCGTCCTGGAAGACGCCTCGGATGCCGGAGATTTTGCGGTTGAATACGGCCAGCCCTTGGACTTGGGGCCTCCAGTGCTCAATCACAAAAACGGTATGGGCTGGATTTTGTGGCTGGACCTGTGTTCACGCCACGACGCTCTTACAGCCACAATTGCAAATCAGCAAGCCACTGCAGTTCGACCTGTGCGCAACGCAGGCATTTTGGCTCACTCGAACACCCCTTTGCAGCCAGTAGGTGCATCGAGAGTTATTGGGTGGTTTTTATGGCTCTTAACTGACTACTTGCCATCGACTGGACCCGAATCAATATTCAACCGACTGTATGGCGTCCATTTTTGATAATTGGACCCTATATCAATACATTTAACCCTGCAACCCGGTGTTGCATGCGCCAATGCACGACTTGAACTTGTTCTACTCCGCTGGTGCTGCTACGGGACCGTACGGGGAATAAAATCCTCTCTGGAACGCGCGATGTGCCTCTCGGCTCACTATGCGGTACATCCTTCACATTTTCTCCCTATATTTTGCCCATCGCATCAACCTACTTATCCCTACACGCTAATCGGATGTGCGACTCCACTGCTCTACCCCTACCCTTCCCCACTAGCTGATGACCTTTCGAAATCAACCCGCGCAAGCAATCTTTCTGCCCTGTCTGGTACGGGATCGGATGCTCCGGATTTCGCGGTGCGAGGCCATGAGACAGGGGTACCCGAGTGCGTCGAAGAGCCCAAGGGGCATCCGTTCGGCTTACCGCAAGACGTTCAACCTGCACTGAACGTAGAAGATCTTACTCCCGAAGACCTGGCGTTATTCGATTTCTTCCCAGTGAACCCCGTTTCTACGTGCAATCCCTTTTATGATCCTTCGAATGGTATGTTTCCATTTCGCTGAGGGGTACTCGATGCCATAGCTGATGATATTGGACAGCTATTACTTACAATTTCAATTTCCCATCGTCGAACAACGCCCTTGGCATCGCCGGTATACCATTATCGTCGGCTGAAGCCCTCGCTCCCTATGCGCAACAAACGGCCCCCTACGCTGTCTCCTGCAGTGTTTCAGGGACTATGTTAGGCAGTCACGACTTCCAGCCTGGCGGACAGTCGTTTATGGATCAGATACAGGGTGAATCCGTCCCAGGGCTGGCTGCCGAGCCACATCCCATAGCTATGAATACCCCGGTGGAGTCTCTGCTACACGTTGACCTGCACCCACCTGCCACTCTCGCCTCGCACACGTCCACAGCACCCCCCAAGATGTCATACATCGGGTCCGAAACGCAGCTTTCTGCCGGAACCCATGCAGGCACGCCCTATGTGGGTGCGCAGACGCTTGTTCACCCACAAACCCCTATGCTCACTCCATCTCGCCCGTTTTCTCGCTCTGTGTTGGCACCCCTACAAGCACCACTTCGCACACCATCATGGCAACTAGGGGGGGCTTTGCTGTCCAACACTCGTCCTACCAGTCCTGCCGGACTCCCTCACCACTCTTGCACACTGACACGTTCACCCGCACTCCCACATGATGGCAATCCTTCCACCCCTGCTCCTTCCACCCCTGCTCCTCCTGCTCCTATACATGCTACGCCCCACACAGCCCAGCTGCAGGTCGCAATGGGTGATATGGAGACCATTGACGATTTCACCACTCATTTCGTCAACAACAACTCCGGCATCGGCGAGGAACTGGACCTCGGAGCCCGTCGAAGCTTGAACTCCGATGTAAACGAGTCTGGAGGGGCCCCAGTCATGGGAGGATCAGCCGCTCTGGAGGATTCGGTGGTGCCACCCAGTGTCAAACGTCGCCGCCTATTGCTCCCCGAGCACATTCCGCCCACCGACGAGGAAATCAATGTCAATCTCAAGGTGGAGTACAAAAATATCAAGGCAAGACGCAAGGCCGGTCCACCCAAGCCCGGGGCCAGTAGACCGAGGAAGGGCAACAACAAGGGTGCTTACTCGCGTGAGCAACAGGAATTCATGAATGTTGGGAGGGCCAATGTATCATGGGAGCAAATTTCCGATGCACCTTGGTCAGATGCACCGGAGGAACAGGAGGATCGAGCGATTGAATACGCAAAGCAGGTTATGGGAATGAGTACGGACTTTGTGAATAAGGAATTCAAGGACACAGTGAGTTGTTTTGCGGTCGCACTTATGGGTGGATGCTCACTGTGGAATAGATGATACGGTCTGATTTGCAGGATCGTGCCCGATGCATGAACGCGGGGCTGAAGTTTGCCGGAAAAGTTATACAAGGAAGCCCACATACCGTCGAGCAACATATACTCAATGACCTGTTTTTATATGAGGGTGATCCATCGGTAAGTGCTTTTGCTCGGTTCTCTACCATACTATGATCTGACATTCCAAACCCAGAATCTGGCTAATTTTTTCAAGAACACCGAGGCCATGAACATGACTGTCGAGCTTTTTTTTAATCAAGGCATGAACCTGGGTGGTGTTCACATCCGAGACCTTCTCCGCGAAGAGGACCCCGAGGTTCGGCGCCGACTGTTTGCCCGAGTTGGGAAATATCCTCCTAATGTGGCAAACCCCACCTTTGATTATGTTGATATGTCAAGCAATGCATTGTGTGGGCCACCAATTGCAGCCATGGCATTCGCCGGGATCATGGTAAGTGACATCCACTGAGTTTGCAACTGGGATGTAACTATTTACTAGATGTTACACGGGATGTACAAGTTAGCCGAAAAGTCGAAAAGGTTTGAGGCGGGGCTTTTTAGTCACAGGTGGGAGCGCTATGTCAAGGCGCTCATTGACCACCCCGAACTTGGGCTGATCCGTGCTAGAATCTTCGAGCAAATGAAGTGAGTACACTTTGGATTGTCCATGCTGGGTCAACTGACCACCTACTAGGCACAAATATTGCGAAGTTTACAAGGACCACCGTCTGCCAAGTTCGACAGGGTCTCGCGCGTGGGAATGGAGAGACGACCTCTTGGTCTAGTGGCCACCATACTCAGCTGTTCAAACCTCATCAAGCCACATCCCTTTTTTCGATTTGCTCGCTCTCTCCCTGTGTTCGCTTTTTTTCTACGTGCCTTGTGTATCCTTCCCCAATGTTTCGTTTGCCCCATTCTTGGACTTTGCCCCCTCTCTGCCCCCCCACCGTCTATATTTACTCGCTTGCCTTCACTGCTTGTTCTCTTTGCACGTCTGTTATCTGATTATCTACCAGCCGTGGCTACGCCCGTTCCTGCCGTCGCTCACATATGACGATGGTCACAACGCTTACGCGAATCTCACAACGCAATGGGTGGATCAACTTGTGCATGCCTTGTTGCAATTTTCTTGGACTATCCCTCGCTGTCCCCTGCCCCCCAGCCCGCCCCCACCCCTTGCCCCCTCGCTGCCTATTTTTTGTACAATAGTATATTTCCGATCGATGTACACAATTGTATCTGCCGATCCACTGTTGAGTGCCACATAAGCTAATAAACAATGAAGAAGAAATCAGTGGGTATGACTGTGTGTGAAGTGTATCGCAACCTACCGTAGAGTACCGCATGAGACAATGGTAACAACGTCGGGGGTCGATAAGGGCGGAGAGTGTGGGCGCGACCAATTACGGCATTGTCGGGAGGAGCGCCGATGCAGGTGGTGGCGTGCTGCATGAGACGAGGGATGATGGCGCCAGGGACCGACGGGTGGGGAGCACACGTGTGCAACTGATGACGGCATCGCTGAGGGAGGGCCGATGTGATGGGGTCAGCGCTTGGGACACGGGCGATCGGCCGGTTGATCGTACCGGGAAGGGAGTGGGGGATCGGCGCCGGAGGGGTGATGGATGACAGGTGCCGGGGAGCAGCGGCCTTGGCACCATCAGCCGGGAGCAAGGTAAAAGGACGTGTGGGCCGGTAAGAATGTCCAAAGGCCCCGGGGTAGTGTACCTAGGAATTTGAAATTCAATTGTATTGATTACGTAATGCGTACAAATAAGGCCAAATAAAGACGAACTATAGCTGCTGAAAACTAGACCCTGACTTGTCTCTGGGAGCCTTCCAGAGCAGGTCCCCCTGCTCTGGTGCCTCTGGTGCCTCTGGAAGCCTTCCAGAGCAGGACCACCTTTGCAGATGTATGCACCCAAGGGATAGAATTTATCATTCATATGCACTCTCATCGGATGATTGGACAGCCATAATTCAAGTGTGTAGTTGGTTGAAGGTATGTAACATTATTTCTGTTCAATTTAGCTCCATTCTTATTCGATTCTCATTTTAGTTCTTTCATGATGCATCGCTCTTTATTTCAGGGGAGAAGTATCCCACACTGAGCTTCTCCCTTTGAATCTATTTCATTCTCATTCAATATGTCATGAAACTTGAGAGTGATCCAGCTATCCTAGGGTCATCTGTAGCACTTGGCAGCCTCCAAGCATGCAAGGCGAAATTGATTGAGTACTTCAACCAATCTACTTATGACTCCAAGTACTATTACTTTGCAATGGGTAAGTATTGTCGATTGACATAAGTACCACTATCTAACAATACCTTCCCATAGTTCTGGACCCGAGGTACAAAGACAGCATATTCAAGGCAAATTCCCATATTGTGGATGAGCTCTTTTCCAGCGAGTGGACATCTGATTGTGCTAATGCACTCGTTCAAACATGTCAAGAGTTTTATAGTCTACCTTCAGATGATTCTTCACTCAATTCACAGTTGGTAAAGCCTGAGATTCTCAATTTCGATACATTCAGCCATGCTTTCTGGGCATCTGTACCTCAGAGCTCCAGACAATCTATTGATATGCACTCCTTAGCTCAAGAGCTCTCAGATTACCTCTCAGAAAGTATCATCCCTAATACAAGGTCGCCACTCAAGTGGTGGTGGAATAACGCCACCCGATTTCCAAGATTGGCACTCATGGCTCAGGATTTCTTGTGCATTCCAGGTAAGTTGCACATCGGGTTATTCGTATTTACACCTATTAACCTAATTTACAGGCACATCTGTAGTGGTAGAACGTGTGTTGTCTACTGGGAGGGATGTAATTTCATTGTGTCGTGCATCATTGTCGGCCGAAACTATCTGGACATTGATGAATTATCACACCAGTATCATGCTCAAAAAGCATGCAAACAAGAGTCTCCTTTAAATTGCATTTTATAGTTCATGTGTATTCTTAATTTGGCATTTGTTCAAGGCATCACAAATTATATAAGATGAAGTGTGTATATAAATACTATATGGGGAACATAGTGGATAACGGTGGTTTGCAGCAGCTCGGATTGGTTGCTTACATAAGAACTGCTGGTTTTCGAGCTGAGCCAAGCCAAACTGCATTCACAAGAGCCCTAGCCACACCAAGGGGTCAGCCACAGAATATGGGGGTGGGGGTGAATGCTTGGGCCAAGGTGGTGTGGAGTTTGGAGGGGGACTAGAGCATTGGCATGGCAGCTCAGGTGACCCTC
>WSTI01011615.1:0-17236 GCA_019616915.1 Ceratobasidium sp. 423
GGTGGGGCACAAAGAAAAATCACGAGGTCGTCAGCGCAGGGCAATAACAACACGTCGCGATGGCGTCGAGGCTGCAGTAGTCTCCCGAAGGCAGACTCTTACTTTTTATGGCTCCGTAGGTACTCGGAGCGGTGTGGTAAGAGTCTGCTCCAGGAACCCGGCCCGTTACTAAGTGCTAGACATTCGGCCATTTCGGAAGTAGTTAGGTCATGTGACAGGTGATGGGCTGCAGAGCGGTCGACGCAGGGAAAGCGAGACTGAAACCAACATGTCAAATATGGCATGAGCGCTCACGTGACTCGCGGCACAGTTTCGGCTAAGTCCAACTTGTGTGACTTCGCCAGCTGCGTCACACAACTCCCAACTTGGCAGCCCGACCGGACTAGCATTGGACCACAGATACGGCATACCGGCACTTAAATACCTGAGGGCTACAAAAGACAATCCGAACTAGCTTGAAAGCTCAGCCCCAGAGCACGCCCACAATCTTCACCACAACCACAACTTACTAGGCTTATAAACGCACCACATTACATCAGACATGACGGGTAGGTTTCCCAAGTATAGACCCGCCCAGTCTAGAGATACTCACCCGGAGCTAGTTTGTATTGTTATGTTCAAGGAGTCGGCCACAAAGAGCGAAATGGCAGACTATCTTAACCATGTTCAAGAGAGTGGTATGGTGTCTTCGTGGAGGATATAACGTAAAATTCTCACTTATTTTACGTCTAAACAGGTACTACAGTCAAATACTATTATGAATCGATTAAAGGAGCAGCTCTAGAGACGGATAGTTGTGAGGCATCGTTTATCAACGATCCGACCGTTGAAAGCATTGGTAAGTTGAAACTATTTATTGATACACTTTGGAGAGTTAGTGCTGATCAATTTTTAGAACCCGATGGTACTATGTCCACTAGCAGGTTTCGCCGAAGTTATTACTAGTCCACGTAGCTCTTGTAGTGGCTGTATTTTCGTTATGACGTGTTGTAATATTGGATATATTGGATATTGATTTCGAGCCTTATACACTCGAGTACCCAAGCGTTATATCTACGATGGAAATGATACTCACAAGCATAGCTCTGGCCGCCAAGACTCGGGTTCTCTGAGTCTCGAATCACCAGTGGTTATACAGTATGCGTTGCCTCCCACCAATTGCCAATTCATGACCAAGCGTGTCAACGTTACAGCTTTGGAGCGCCGGAGCTCTTCGAGTCTCCAAGTCCGTGCACATGAACCACAGCAATGCCAAGCCAAGTCTTCACTGTCAGGAAGCTGCTTGGGAAGGTATCTGAGACGATCTGTGTTGGCACTGCAACCAGTGGTGCGATTTTGTGCAATACAAAAGATGGCCAGCGTGTTCGTACTTCTGTGGTCAGACACAGGAAACCTCGGGCTGCCTGACTCCCAGAGGATGGGACCCCAGGCACCGATGGTAGTTGAAGCCTAGTTGGTCATGAGGTGTACAAATCTAGCCGACGCTTCAAAGCCCCAGCCCCACTTCACACGCACGACGACCACAACCTCGTGAACGCGCCACATCGTACCGGCTATGAAGTGTAGGCTTCCTAATACCCAAATAGCCGATTAGACAAACTCATTTCTAGATAGGGTATATTGTTATGTTTAGGAGACAGCCACAAAAGAAGCTATACAGGGCTACAGTACATAAACCGGATTCAGGACTCCGGTAAGATATTCTTTAGCAACAGCGCAACACTCCTCACTCCATTGGGTTAACAGGCGGCCAGGTCAAATATGATTACAGTGACCTCATGAAGGCTGTTTGGGTACCTGACAATTTCGTCCAGTCTTTTTCCGGTGACCCTATTGTCGAAGGAATGGGTTAGTTCATCTTTATACTAGGCTATTGAGATGCTGGTCCTAACAGTTTTTAGAGGAAGACGGCGTAGCCCACATCCAAGAATAGGGCGGGGTTCGAGCAGAAGTGTCGCTTTCGCCGTGATATTCTTGTTACCATCCCAGATGTTGTTTTTGAGTCCTGTGCAAGTAGGGGTTCATTTTACTAAAGGAACAATAGACACATCAGCCTAGCTGTGACACAATTGTACAGATAGGGTCGTTCGTGGGTTTTAGTCGTTTGGAACCTTTGATCCCACTGATGCCTCGGGCCACCGTCAGCTGAGCACGATCAAGGGGCGATCATAGTTATAAACGCTTCAACACCCAAAGTAGCCCTCGGCCCGGTCGTGGTGGTGGGTATCACCCAGGGAAATCACCTTTCAATCCGTAGGTGCCACGCTCCGCAGGTCATGTTTGTCAACATGCGCCACATCGTGATTAGAGTGTTCGACCCTTTAAACTCCTGGGAGTGATATCTAACGTTGGCGCCGCTGTTATATCAACTCATGCTCCGTCTATACGACCAATCCAAAGGCATACAGTTGGATGGCCACAGTCAAGCTTGCGCGAGGTGACGAGGGCAGATGATAACTTTTCTCCATTACAACACAAAGCAGACAGCGATTTCACAGCGACAATTCACAAGGCCCAAGAACTTATAGGGAGGGATCTCATGGTGGCGACCATTACCAGCGACGTGTGTTTTGCCCCGAGCGACCGCCAGTGCGGCTTTGCCGCTGTTTCTCTTGGCGCTTCTTGTCCGCGGCCCATTGGCAAATCCCAGGCTTGCACTTTTTCTATAGCCAGTCGTTAGAACTCAAAGTTAGCTACTGGAGTATCGTATCTACCTTGTGAGTCGGGCAAAGTTCATCTGCGGATAAGGACGCTTCTTCCTGCCGAGCCCGAATGAATGGGTCGAACTGCGGGACGTCTACGAGATTTCGGTCAGTTGTCTGGTACTCGGAAAATAATGGAATTGCATACGTCCTCCCGCATTATCATCGATATGAGTGTTTTGGACCCCTTCGTTTAGGTCTTTGACTTCTTCACTTGGCTTAGCCTTGGGCTTTTCCTCCTCCTCCTCCTCTTCGTCTTGGTGGTGCAAGGCGTAATTACCAAACCCATCATCGCCTTCACTGTCCTCGTCGTACACGTTCGCCGTGATTCTGACGGGTTGGGAATGAGTGGCTTTGGCCTTGGCACCAGCCTCTGCAGAACGCGTGACTGGTGCCGTCGGACGCACAGTGGGGTCGGCACCTGGGAAATACGGGTTAGACGATAGAGTGGGCGGTGCGGTGGGACTCACCCTTTTTCTTCCCCTTGCTGCCCGCTGCGTTGACATTTCCGCCACTACCACCAGCCCTTCCGCCGCTACCGGGTACGACGCGAGGCGGCGGGGCAGTGGGAGGGGCCGAGTCGGTCTCAGTCTCAGTTGGGCGTAGACGAGCTTCCGGGAAAAGATCACCCGGGAGGTACCGGAACAATTGCAATGCATTGACTTCCTCGGCCAGACCGGGTGGCTCGCAAAACGTGGTAGCTAGCCAGCAAAACATAGTTGAGGGCCTGAGATCGATTATAGAGGGGAGGTCTTACGTGGGTACGGATACTTGATCATTACGCCCTTGTTGGGATTGAATCCCTTGAACCATTCATCTGTGACGACTCTTATTTTCCAGCCTTGGGGGTTTAGCGAATAAGCGAGTCAAATAGGAGACGATAAACGAATTAGCGTACCTGTTTTCTCAACTTCTCTACGAGTTCGGAATGTCGAATAAAATATCCGGGAGCGTGTGATCCCCTCCTCTCCGGATCTGTACTGGGGAAATACCGTCTCCCAGTCATGCTGACCTAAAATATTGCGCATTTTCTCGTTGGTGAGCTCATGGTTTATCTATAACCGCAATATTAGCCACCGTAGAATACTCATCAACAGCCTTCGCACCTCGACAATAATCGTGTTGGGTGACTATGCATGCCTGGATCAGAAATCGACTGAGGCGATGATAGCGCGCGACCACTCACACTTGGTTTGTAAAACATCGCGTAAAGGTTCTCCTTGCCAATGAAACAAGATAGCCAGCGTGCGCAGTTCTTCGATTCACCCATATCCTCGACTATGCCATGGCATTAGCATAGGCGCTGGTTAATTTGCATGGCGACTTACGTGTGACTATACATGCAGATTAGATACACAACCACGGTAAGTCAAAGCAAAGCAATCCTCACCGTGCGGGGGCCATGCGTAAAATATACTGGGGGAATAAGCGAGGAGCGTCGGGTCAGATTACGATTGGGGCGACAGTTGTTCACATCTACCTCAAAAATTTCGGTTCATCTGGACCAGGAGAGGGGGTCTTTTCTCTTTTGGGCATTGCGGAACAAAGTCAAGGGGAAAGGACAAAGTCAAGTGCAGGCTTCTGGTGGTGGGGGACGTGGCTAAGGGTAAGGAGGATCACAAGGACCTCAGCCACTCTAAATAGCCTAGCCACGTCACCACGTGACTTGCCAGTTCCACAGACACGATTGGAACCGCGCTCAACGGTCGACCCCGATCAGCACAAAATGTAAGGTTCAAAGTGGCTCCTGAAGATGTATTATTTACGGATCTATTTATTCTAGGCCCCCGAAAGGTGGAAAACGAAAATCAAATGTTGCTACCCCGGTACAGGCAGACTCTCCTCAGCCTCCGGTGAGTCGAACCTTTCCGCCGTTTGACAAGTATTTATTGACCGCATGCGCAGAGCCTAGTTGAATCTCTCTCCTACGCGCATTATCCTCGCCCGTTCAAGAACCCGAATTATACCAAAAATGCGAACCGACGAGCCAAGAGCGCAAAACAAGTGATTGGCGCGGAGAGAGAGCGAGAAAAGCTCGGGCGCGAAAAGCTCAAGGCTCAGGGAATGGATGTAGATTGGACGGAGGACCCCGAGGCTATTTCGTGTACGTATGCGATACCTCTCGATTTTGATTCTATTGAAAGATTGTTCTCCTAGTTACTTCAATCGAGGCCCCACCATCTGTGCTTCCCCAGAAACGCTATTGCGATATAACTGGTCTGGAGGTGCTGCGCGTTACTAAAAATCGTGGTATTCCAATCTGATCATCTATGAGTAGGCGCCTTACACCGACCCCGCTTCTGGTCTGCGGTACCACGACAAGAGTATTTACGAATTGATCAAGTCGCTGGTACGTTGTATCCTTCAACGCGTTGCACGACTCTAATCCCTTGGTTCACAGAACCCTGCGTCCATGCAAGCTTATCGTTCGGTGCGTAACCCGCACTCGGTTGTCAAGTAAACTACATCAGTACTCGACGTGCTTGCTTTCGAGCGTCACCTGTTTATGTTACTTTTAAGCTCTCATTGCGGTGGCCGCTTCCGGGGCAAACCATATCTAATCCGTTGGAATAAATCCAGGGAATCCTATGATAGTACATACTAGGTACATCTACGTATATAAGTGCGTTAGACAATAAGTCAAGAGTATAGCGTCCTTGAGAGGCAAAGAGCAAAATAAGGAGGGGGGTTGCCAAGTACAGATGCAAGCTACACAAACCGCGGTGTGCACATTGCACCAACAAAAAGCGTCCAGATAATAATGAAAATGCAAGTAACAATCAAGAACCAGCTCGGTTACGGCTCCAGGTTTCGTTGACGTGCTGAGTGACCCCGGTGGTAAACACGTCTTCGTCAAACATGTCCAGTTTGGACGTGCTAGCGCGGGTTATTGGGATGTTTTCCAGTTCCTCTTCAGACTCCGAGGCAACGGCCTGTTCTTCTATGATATCCTCGTATGCGTCGTCTCCCTCCACTTGCGCCTCCGGCTCCCCTTCTTCCACAGGCTCTTGGAATACTTGGTTATTCTGTTTTATGATTAGAGCGAGTCGGAACAGGTGGCTAGAGAAAGACTCACCTGAAGAATGAGGCACTTGACCAATTGATGATGTTCTCCCAAGTTGATGGGGAAGA
Organism: Ceratobasidium sp. 423; assembly: GCA_019616915.1. Taxonomy (NCBI): domain Eukaryota; kingdom Fungi; phylum Basidiomycota; class Agaricomycetes; order Cantharellales; family Ceratobasidiaceae; genus Ceratobasidium; species Ceratobasidium sp. 423. Next base: position 5,835 of record WSTI01011615.1, read on the forward strand.
TCGATCCGCCGGTGCCACCGGGTGGGAAGACCAAGCTTTGAGCCAGGCATGTAGCGACATTCTCCGCACTCATGTGGTTGTCAGGTTCGCATTCGATAACGCTGCGGAGTTCAATTCAGATTGGGTTAAGCGGGAGAGCCGAGGCCACTCACTGGTCGAGGTGCTCAAACATGACTTTGAGTAGTTGGAAGTTGGCATTGGGCAATGAGAACACGAGTTCGTGCAATTGAGCGGCCTTGGTGTTCCCGTCGGGTTCCCCTGATACATCGTGTTAACGCCAAATTTCATGAACGGGAAACAACGGTCACTCACGCGCTGCAGCGATGAAATCGTTATACAGGGCATCTGTAAAGATACATTCGGGCAACGAACGGAACCAGGCTTTGAGAGCCGAGGTGTACGCCATGATATCGGTGTGAGGGTCGAGTTGCCCTTCGAATGCGGCACCTAAAGTTGTGTCAGCGGGTGGTGTACAAACGAGTTGGATGGCACCCACCCGAGTCAAACATATCACGGAGCTGCGCCAACTCGGTGGTCGATGGTACAAGACGATCTATACTGAGATTAGCCACACGAAATCGTTCAGGAGAACGATGTCCTCACAAATACCAGGCTCCGTAAGCCCCCGACTCTCTACTTCCTGAATACAGATCTTGATGATGTGTGGAACGGCATCAGTGGGCGGGGGCGATCCATACTCGCGCTCCAGGAGCTCTTCCAGGGGGACACCATATACTACAATCGAATTAACAGTCTAGCTCTATCTTGAATCACCCGACCACTTACCTGGATTCGGATGCTTGGTAGTCGCGTTGAAACTCGGAGCACCCGTTTCGGCTGGATCCGATTTCCCAGCTTGGTACGTTAGCCGTCGTCGCGCATAAGTCGAGCTTGTTTCCTGAAGCACGGCCAACCAGCGTGTCGCGTCATGATGGTCGAGTGCTTGTAGGTAATACAGTGCACCGTCTTCAGTTCGAAGGCGCATTACAAAGGACCGTTGATTATTCACAAAGTCTTGAACCTGTGCATTAGCCACGTTCAGAACAATCGATGGTTTCCCTGATGGCTCGAAGTCGAGTTCCTGCAAAGTACGAGGTTTTAACATCTTGTCGTGGAACTTGTCTCCCGACCAGGCGGATGAGATTGGCCGCAGCATAGTGAAGAATCCGGACATGCTTCGACTTTTCTTGCGTTGGCCATGTCCACCCTTGGGTAACATCGCCTTAGCAATATTATCGTCCCGACGCTCCGAGATCAATCTCTCATTCTTGATTTCCTTTTGGAGTCGCTCCCTCGCATACTTGTCGCGTCTGTTCTTCTCGTTCTGGTCTGCGACCAGCCGGTGGAATGGGCGGACAACCTTGCGTGGTGGCGCATGGTGTGTGGCTGTATGCGTGTTCTCCCTGTGCGCTTCTTCCTTGATCACTCGGGCTTCATAATACAAGTCGGAAACTTCTCGTTGCATGTTCGTCATTCGGTCCACGTCTGCACGGTGTGTGTTGGACCGGAGTTGTTGTTTGCGCAGCGGCTGAAGGTTCGGCACGTTTGACATGAGGTTGAACAAATATCTGTCCCAATGTATATTAGACACATCACATCACGTCACGATTGATACCACGGACTTACCTGCGCTTATCAAAGTTGAGCAATTCAACTCCACTACCACCTTCAGACGATTTGTCGGGGAGGCAGGACAACTCGAGCAAGCACTCGATAAGCCAGCCCATGTCCGCCGTCATCCTGCGCGGAGATCTGATCTTTTCTACGCGTCGAACAGAGAGCAGACTCGAGAGGGACTCTATGCTCGCTCCTCGCGCAGCGCCCACTTCTTGCCAAGCCTTGGTGAACAGCCGACTCTCGGGTGAGCACAGAGCGGCTCCCAAGGCGGTTTCAGTAAAGGTCCGGATGGAAGGCTGACGAATATCTTGCGAACGGATATCTTGCGAACTGGGCGAGTCGGCTGTCCGAAGTCTACAGACCTCGATTGTCCGGAGGAATAGTTCGATGCGCTCTTGACGGACCTGGACCCCTAATCGCGGAGCGATAATATTCATGAGAGCCCAGCGGCGAACAATATCATGGGCCCGGAAGACACTTCGGATGCTCGACGGGAGGTTGCGGACAAATTTCTCTGGACCCATTTCGGATATCAAAGGTGATGTATCCACTTCCTGGAGTTGTGTATAGATGTTCTGGATAGGAGTGTCGTCCCCGGTCGGGGGCAAGTCGCTGACAACATACCAGCCGAGCTTATCCACCGACTGTGTCTCTAATAGGTCCAGCGCGACAATTAGATCCTGAAAATATGGATCAACGGATTTGTCAATGCACGCTGCTTATGCACTCACCGTCAGTGTAACGGGCTTCAAAGCGGCGGCCGCAATCGCATCCAAGTTGTCCGCAAGAGACTCGGGATCTGTATCATCTAAAGAAGGCACAGCGCTCCCAAACCCGGTCGACGAGTGGCCAGCCGAAGGAACCGGAGCGGTCTCCAGGTTTGGTCGTCGTGTCACTCGTTTGAATAATTCGCGCAACGGCTCGAGCTGGGCCGACTCGGAATGAAACAAGAACTTGTACATCGCATCGTAGAAATCGGTATCATCGAGCAGATCTTGTCCTCCGCCACCTTCGATGATCCAATTAATAAGGGCTTGGGTGACTTCGAAGCGATAGTGGTCGTCTTCGGTTTTATCTGGGTTCGAATGTGATGAGAAGCGAATCAAATTGGAAGGCGTAAGTGATTTCTTGTTCGCGGCGTTCTGGTATCTCTTTCGAATCATCTACATTCCCCAACGTCAGTCCAAGCTCAATAAAATTCAATCCTAGCCAGGAACTCACCTCGAAAAGTACCATTGGCGTAACGAAGCTCCTGAACACACCCCAGAAAATCCTACAATACTCTGCGTGGTCGACCCGGATACCCCGAGTGCGCCCCTCGCGCAATGAGGTCTCGCCGTTGTCGTCTGCGGGACTTGTTTGCATCCCGACTTCTTCCAAGCCGCTTACAAGGACATCGACAAGTTTTTCGAGCGAACCAGAGCTGACAAGCGCGCGGAGAGGGGGCTCGCCAGAGGCCTCGGTGACAACCACACTCGTGCGCTGGGAAATCGAGGGAAGGGACGATCGACGGGATCGAATCGCGCTTTGTTTACGCTCCAAATGAGAAGAAGGCGTAGCTCGAATCGATGGGCTTCGACTCGGTCTACGCTCTAGACGAAGTCCGGTGGACCCGGGAGACAGAGCGCCACTGGAGGTGGGAGACAGAACTCCACTCAAGCTAGCACTGAGCTCTTCAAGACCATCTTCTTCGACCACACTCGCTGGTCTCGAAACATTTCGCAGCATTGTCGTTGACCTGGATAATACTCGCTCCCCAGGATTCTTCTCTTCCTTGACGAGTTTCAGTACGAGCTCTCCCCCAAACACAGTCAAGGTCGTCTCGCCCAAGTCTTCGCCAAGTAAACGGACCTCTTTGCCCTTGCTCTGACCTTGGCCACCTGATTGAAAGGCTCGGGTGCGGGTGACGACCTCTTGAATGTGCTCCTGGGACATTTCAACAGGGCCAGTGCCATCGCCATGGGGTGTGCTTGAGAGCTTCTTGCCGCGTACGATGTGGGAGCGGTCGAGCATGTTGACCGTGGGCATCAATTCGGGGAAAAGCAAAGGCGCAAGTGGGTGTGTGGACTGGGTGCCTTTGTTTCGGAAGAAATGCGGCGCATAGTACCGATTTCGTCGAGGCTCGATCGCAAAGGAGAGTCCATTGTAGTCTGAAATACTGCATATAACACGATCAACGCGCATATAACCAACAAAAATGATACAACGTACTGCTTGGATTTGACAAGCTCTTCATCCTCCGCGTGTCTCCGGAAGTACCGCACTAATCCAACAACATCCTCCACGTCCGAATCTCCCCACGGCAAAACTCCACCAGTACATTTGCCCCAAGCCTTCCCCATCTCCTGAACCATACTCCATGCGTTCCCAAACGGCTTCACGCTCCACGACGCTCCACCCTTGACACGCGCATGCTCCATCTCATGGCCAATTCGTTCGCGCACGTCGGATTCCCAAGGAGTGCACTTATGATCTTGTGGGGTCGGACGATCTTCACGGGCCCATACGCTAACGATTTCGCGTTCCTCATCCGACATTCGACGGAAAACACGTTCCAGACGCGCAATGGCGCGCGAGCAAACAGCGGCTTGTATGGCACGCCAAGTGCATTCATCTCCGTTTACTCGGGCCAGCTCACCTATTCGATAAACACAATAAAAATACTGAATCACGATCAAAACCTAGACAACTCACCCAGCCGAATCCATTTACACAATACAGCCGCTCTCGTATGAGTCCTTGACACTTTCACGCCCTCTGGAATAATTCCTATGTTGTGACCCGCCGCCACTCCTATCGAACCAGCCGTATCCGATGCAGGAAGCTCGTGGCCCACCATATCCGGTGACAAAACTTGAGTCATCACTAGTCGGGTTAACCAGTGTGGAACGTTATCCGAGCCGCAGAATAGACTCGCCGGATCTGTCCCGCGCGGGAGGCGGAAGTATCGGGAAGGTGACAAGCCAACATGACCTGTGGTCGAGCTGGAACCGTGTACTGCTTGGACAAGGAACACTTGATTAAGCACCCGTAGGGCCTTGGCAATCGTTCCACTCGGCACTTTCAGGAAAACATCCCTACTCAGCCGGTCCCTATCGAGAGTATTGCCCAACTTAGACGGCCTCGCAAGGAATTCGGCAATTGTTTCTGATGTGATGGCGTTAACGGGAATTGCTGTACCGGGCGGGGGCGCCAGGGCGTGCATCGAGACGGAAGCTCCAAGTTGCGGGCTGGAAGTTGAAATGGATTCAAAGGTGCCGGCCTCGCCTGGCCGAGGAGAGAATACACCGACGTAAGGGGATGCGCCGAGTCCCCCTGATGCTTCTCTCGCACGAGAGACACACGAATCCAGCTGGAGGTCTACCGTCTCTAGCCAGTCGTCCCAACCTTCACCTACGAGCCCACCGTATAGCAGAACATAGGTACCAACCAGCCATTCAAGCCACTCTTTCTCCTTGGTACTCTTCTCTTCGGTAGCTTCGCCACAATGATCATCCTGGCCTAGAGTCCGGAACGCACTACCCAGGTACCGCATGAATGCCTCATCAAAGTCGGAGTGCTGAGGCAAGACATTAGGAAGACAAAGTAGTACTGTTTGAGCGAAAATCTCCTTTTCAGTCCGCGAATCAAACGTAGTTCCGAATACAGCTTCGTGTACGAGCGCATCGAGGGTGCCTTGGAGTTCCCTATCGTCGCCAATAATTTGAAGCTCGGGGTGCCGAGTTCTCCCCCAATACTTTCGTTTCGCTCGGTTGGTAGTCGCTCCACCTGGGCTGACAGCCTCGGGCTCCTCTCCCTCCTCTTCGATATCGTGGGGTACCAAGCCTTCCGGGAACAGCTCCTTAAGTTCGGCAGCTTTATCGCTGGACGGTTTGTACAGCTGTAGTTTATTCCCAGTTAACACCCCTTTGAAAGGTTTCCCTTTCTCGGCCTGAGTAGGATGATCCAAGCGCATCAAGAACCCCTGGTGCATTACCATCCGAGATGACCGTTTGGAAGCCTTGGTTGTCGCCAGCGTAGCATTACTTCCCGACTCGAGGGCTGAGGAGAGAACGATTTGGGGCGGGGAGCTTGACGGTTTATGGGTGATGCCAAAGGGAAATGCGAATGCCCGAACATTGTATCCAGGGTTAGCTCCACCTGCCCCACTCGGTCCCGACCCAGGCGAGCGTTCGTAAGATGGTCGACTGGAAGCCCCAACAGGATTGAGCGAAGTAACCATCTGGTGGCCAGAGCGAGCAGTAGCAGTGGCCGTTTGCACAGTTTTTACGGAAGATGTGGATTTTGTGGGGAGACGAGGCACAGGGACAGGGATAGCCGACGGCGTTGGTTGTATATTGGAGGGATGAAGCCGGCCAAAGGAGAGAGAACGGCCGTGTTTCTTGCTACTTGAATCTTCATCCTCGGTCATAGGTTTGGTAGGAAATGCGACAGTTCCAGGGCCTGCTGATGATGGAGCACGCGTTGAGGTCGGAGCAGTAGTCAAGAGCGTAGAACCTGAAGGCTGAGGAATAGCACTCCGATACTCGCCAATCCGTGCAGAGAAGAGAGAGGAAGGGGAGATAGGAGACTCGGGAGAGAACTTGGACAGATCATCGACCGACTTTGACCATTTTTTGCCGCTGGCAGCGCGTAGGTCGCCCGACCCCGGACCTGACTGAACCGAGCTCGAGGAGGATTGGGGTATCGACACAGCTAACTGCGAGGTCGAGCGGTTCATAGAGAGGTTGAGTACCGACCTGAAACACTCGAGTTAGTACTACCTGAAATGAAATAAATACGGAAATCGCGCACCTGCTACCAGTCGGTGTCAGTGTCTCCTGATTGTACGGCCTTGGATTCGTAGGATTAGAAATCTTGCTCAAACTCGTTCGTCCTTCCACAGTCGGACTGAGGTTCGACTTGGAGGAGTTGGATCGTTGAAACCATTTCGTAGGCTTGAGGATGGTGCTGAGGCCAATAGGGGAGACTGAGCGCTGCGAGGACGACGAGGAAGGCTCTCCCCGCTTAGAGGTTCCACTAAGGCGAGGCATTAGCAAGAGCCAGTCACAGAGACCTTTACGCACCGTTCGCCTCGTTTCATTCCAAGTTTATCAACCAACGCTGGTCGCGTCAGGGGAAAAGCGCTTCAACAGGAGGCCCTGAGACCCTGAACATCGGCGGCTAAGTGACCCTGAGTCGTAGGCAAGGTCACAGTCCATTTATAGCATAATCATAACTCTATCTCTACTAAATAGTACTCTATACTCCATTCTATCCACTACTCCAAGTTTGATTTGCTTCTGCTCCACTCGTGAGTCACGGGACCGCGTCTGTCAACCAAGTCGCGTGCCGTCTGACAGCAGCCAAGCCTCTGGCTGTGCACTAAATAAAAATACCACAATTAATCTGTTGCGAGCCTCTGCGCAGAGGCCACGTCGATGTCCACCACGACCCATGCGTCCCCTGGTCTTCTCTTCGCACTGGGTCGTGGTTCACCACTGGCCCATCTTTTTCAGCCTCTTCTCCGAGCCTTCGCAAAATCCACCGTGGTTCTTGATTCTTGACACGTCCGATTGATTTCTGGCAATAGCAGGTCTCATCCCAATCTTATAACACACCTTGACACGGATTTGTACTAAATATTCCTATATCCATCCATTCGATCGACACACGTGCTCGGCTCCGATGTCCGTACAGATCATTCAGGCCAGACCATGCAATGTTCCAAGTAAAAAAATGGGTCCATTCGTGGTGCCGAGATGCAGATCATCGAATCGGGAAGACCATGTACCCTTATGGGTGTACGCATGTTTTCAGCGTGAAATACGTACATTGCGGCGAACGCGGCCGTAGGCGCATCGTTGTGATGTGCACGTGAAAGAATCAGAATACGGAGAAGAAGATGCCCGATCCAGTACGAAAGGGTACTAAAGTTTACCTGGTCGATTCTGAAACTTTCTTACGGCCGTTGAAAGGGAGTCCTCGAAAATGGATGTACAACGCGCGCGTACGAGTAACGTAAATGCTGTTTGATTGAGCGTCTTTTGCTCAGTGCGGGGTGGCTATATGCTATATTTTCTCCGGGCAATCACCCATGGTGTAGCCATCCCTGATGCATAAATGAGCGAAAGCCTCAATCTTGCCTCGACACAAATAACGAAGGCCACCCGAATGATACAGGGCCCTCTTCTCCCGATTCTCTTTCCAATAATATCGGAGATACCCGACCCTAGAGTATAGAAGCCATCGGGACCTATAACTCGATGCGTCACCGACCGTGAGGTACTGGCGTTCTATGAGCTTCCACTAAACATTTCATATTAAAGACATTCACCGTTCCAAACCAACAAATTGTATTCCGCTTTGAAAACAAAAACAGAACATCTAGTTACAGCCGGGCAAACGAATGGGGAGCAACAGACGAGGGGCGGATAAGGAGCGTGTCACCAAACACAAAAGCCAGGCACAAATCACAGGGCTACAAGGTATAACCATTTCATACATCAAACACAAACCGATACTTTAGATTCACCTTACAATTAATTTCGATTTGATTGATTTAGGACCGGCGCAGTTGATCTCGATTTCAACCTTGTGCGGTGATTGCTTCAAGGCCTAGCCTTGGCAAAGGCCGCAGCAACCGCAATACTAAATCCAGCGTGGGTTTTGTTAGACATCGATTCACTAGACTTATCGAAAAATGCCAATGCTCACCTTCCGTCGGTAGGATATGCCAAATGAGCGGGCAAACTAACGCCAGGGACGGCACAGAACAAGTCGCCGGTATTACAGAAGCTCGCAATGTTTTGGGAGTTCGTGCTGCCATCCTTGGGTGCCAAGTCAACAGAGGGGTTGTCAATTGGCCAAGGGCTATTGATGTTACGAGCTGGGTCGCCGAAAACGAGGATGCTTGCAACCTTTGATTTAAGAGAACTGCTGAGGTTCAGCCCTATGGGGAATGGTTGAGGCATTGTTGTAATTCGAGATATGCAAGAGAGACTTGCCGTGCACTACGAGGGCACCTTTTGAGTAGCCACTCAGAATGAAGCGCTGATTGGGGCAGGCACTTGCCTGGGCAGCAAGGTAGGTGGCCGTGGTAGCGGCTCCAGCAGCGACAGTAACAACATATTCAGCCGAAGTATCATATGTGATCGACTTGGTGGTGATGCTACAACATTCAATTCGTTAAATAGTGCGCTAGCAAGTATGGGATATACCCACCCGCTGGACGCAAGAGCTGCTTCAAGAGGAGTGCCAACGATACCGAGGCCGACCTCAGTAGTACCTGAGAGGTGAACAAGCTGGAGGGCAGAGCACGACTGACGAGCCTCGAGCTCAACAGGGGCGCCGAGAGCAGAGGCAGCGAAAATCAGAGGGGCCTAAAGTACATCCATTAGTCAAGAACCAAATGATATGGGAAGCGCAAACTCACAACGAGATACTTGGAGAGCATGTTGTAGTAGTTTGTGAGGGAGAGAGAAAGTTCAATGAGAGTAGTAGAGTAAAGACGCGTTCAGTTGAATCGCTGTGCTGTCTCTGGCCATTTCCTCGCCGTGTTTTATACCCCAATCACCATTGCACCGGCTATGGGTAGACTCCGCCTCCCCGTACTACAAGTCACCCAGAGCGCATACACTGACCTGGTGACTTGCACTAAAACGGATCCACCTACCCAAAATGTGCAAACAACAGCGACAAGCAGCCTGGTGAACGACCGGGACTCGGAGCATATCTACTCCCGACCGACTTGACACGAGAGCAAGAACTCGTCGGGAGCTGTTGAGCTAGGTGGCATGCGACCGACTCAATTGTAGAGGACTGATACGTGATCAACTGATCACTTGCACAACCAATTTGAGACAGTCATCGAGCTAGCCGATCAATGGAAGGATGGTATAGGGGTGTGCACGTCTAAACCTTGCCTTGGCAGAGTTAACGGGACCAGTTGGTAATATCATGGTGCTGAGCACGCATTCTCGCCAGGGTGAGTGAACCGGATGATAAGCTCGAGGAGGCATAATGGGGAATACATAGGCCAGATTAAGTTGATATCGTGTAGATGATAATAATGATAGACCGCGGAGATGTCGGGTATATCCAGAGCGCTATTCTGGGGTTACAAGCTTCACATGGCCCGGCACCTTTTATCCAAGACTGTACAAAAGTTCGGACAAACCACTAGATCGAAGCAAGAGAACAGCACAAGATCGTGACGATAGCCAACATCAACGTGAAAGCCCTCCAGCACAGATATATTTGAATGTCACCCGGGGAATTATTGGTTGATCTGGGCGGGGGTTGAGAGACGAAATCGATCGCAGAATTGCGGAGTGGACAAATTGGAACCCACGCTCACGTGATATGATAGTTATGTCATCATTGCTAATTTACGTAATGACCAGGTTGAACTTGAAGATAAAGTCCAAACTTGACGCATTAAATCAAAATTTGGAGACATCCTGGCACGTTCAGCCCTCCAAAAGGCCCCTGTATATATAATGAGCTATCTGTATCGAGTGGGTTGACTCGGACAGCCTGACATAGCATATTGGCGCGGTATCTTTCCCTTCCAGGCTCGCTTTTATTTAATTGGTATAGATTATGAGGTCCCATCACGTAGATCTTTTGTTTAAATCGCACCGTAAGACTTGGGATCGGCTGGCTATTTTGAACTTGCATGAAGCTACAGAGCCGGTATAAGGACCTCGGAGGTCGATGGGCCGACAAAGCTATTTGCAGCTGGTTAAAGTCGGTAGTTCAGGTGAGGTGAACTTTCCGTAATCCTCAATGTTGACTTGGTGTGAATATCTGTGAATGGAATTATAATGTGTAACTATCACCCCCGAATATGTCAAAATGCGGCTTCTTACCGCCACTATCCGGTAGCCGGGGGCATTCATATGCTTGATACGATTGATGATCCACGCATATATAAATTTATTTTGTATATAGACCAAATACCCTTGTTTTATTCTCGCATTCGAACGAAGAATCCACTGGTTCATACATTATTCTTGATAAAGGAGGCGGCGATGCCGGTGCTAATCGTCGGAATCCATCTCAGTATCGCCATTATTTCAAAGGTTAGTCAAACACCACTCACTCTCCATTAGTTCCGTACACCAAGTGGTCATCAACGCTCAAACCAGCATGGCAAACAATGTCGCCACCGTTGCAGAAGCTGGCAACATTCTGCGAGCTAGTGAAGCCAGATCGTGGGTCTGAATTGACTACAGGGGAATTAATCGGCCAATCGTTGCTCAACCCACGGTATGGGTCGCCAAATACAACAATTGCGGCGACCTTGGTCTTATGAACGCTGTCAAGGTTCATGCCTGTCCATATATCAGCCTGAATCCAGTTGACAAAAACGACTACTCCCACTTACCATGGACAACCATAGCGCCTTTGGAGTAACCCCCAAGAGCAAAGCGCTGATCAGGGCAACGAGCAGCTTGTGCGGTAATGTACTCGACTGTCATATTTACGCCCGCGGAAACGGTGAAGATGTACTCTGCACTCGTATCATAGGGAACGGAGTAGGTAGTAGTTCTAGCTCGAGGGGTAAGAGTAGGTCCTGTACCCTCTCTGGGTCACCTACCCGGGAACTGCTGAGGTAAGGTTGGTCGACAATGGGCCGCCGGCCAAGCCAAGACCTTCTTCGTTGGTTCCAGCCAAAAACACGAGCTGCAAGGCAGAGCAGGAGGTTTGGCGCTCTGCTACTGGTATGGCACTCGCAGAAACGGCGAAGAACAAGAGACCCTAAAAAGCGTTGGTTTCGTCAGGTCGAGTGGAATCTAATC
>WSTI01011618.1:0-15608 GCA_019616915.1 Ceratobasidium sp. 423
GAAAAATAATCAATCAATATGCATTCGTGTGTATCGCTCAAATATGCAACAGGGGGCAGCGATTGAGGGGTAAGTTGGTGAATGCGGTGGTGGAGAACAATATGTGGGGTTTCCGGTATTAAATCGAACTGACACTGAAGGCGGTAAGCCGTACGAAAACGTTCATTGCTTAGTGCCTTTATGCAATCAACCACCTCTGCTCGACGGCAAATAGGAGAGGAAGGATAGAGTGACCCAAATAATGCTGGTATGTATACACTAAATGGAGATCTAGATATTGATAGCTTAGTTCGGGTTAATTTATTTCTAGGGACCGAAATGAAATCGTCAAACTAAGCGGTGCTTACAGATGGTGTCCGGAACTCGAGTGCGAAGTTGAGATACCCAATTGCAAGTGCCATGTTATTTACAATGATATTCCTAAGTACGGGAAATGCTCGATATTACCATGGGGCATTCCAAGACTCGACTATTCAAGCTCAGCAGCTGACACACGCGAACGGAATCTCTGATCTTATGGAAAAGTTCAATACCTTCTCCAGCTATAGGTACAGCGAGGTGATGCCACCGGTCCAGGGCCCTGAGTAGTGCCGTTCTCTATCTGCGTTTATGATAAACGTGCGTCAATTATCGCATGAACGAGCAGTTTTTGGCGTTCAACCACATGCTTGGCTGAAACCTTCCCGTACTAATGAATAACCACAACTTAGCTTGGTTAGGTTTATGAATTCCCGATGTCAAAAATAGGACCGTGACTGAATGAGGATGTGTATATATGCTGGGTGGGTGTTACATGAACATGGGGCAATGACTAATATTGAGGACCAAGCGGGGTAATCAGCGGAATGGGGTCGCCAGCCCGCATACGCGCCAACTGTAAGGAATTGGGGGTCCTCGGTGGTACACCTCCTGCTTTGAAGTAAAGTTATGGTAGCCATCTTGAGGGGTATCAGATTATATGCACAGCAGGGACGGGGATTTAGGTTTATGCTATGTGGCGGCTCGTGGACCTAGTATAATAAAAGTTCAATTCGCACCATTACTTCTCGTTTGAATACAATTGTATTCAAATCTTGCAAGATTTCAAGTTATTGGATTATTTTCATTTCATTCAGTTGATTCAAGCTACATATCGCTCTCGATATTGAAGGGATTTCAACCCGATCATTCAGACCGAATTGCCCAAACATAACTTTCCAGGTCAGTTTGCTTGGGGTCGTGCATGGTCCTCGTTACCAACTTGATATGGTTGACGTCAATCTCACTGACTGAAATTCCCAAGTCCATGACTCACCTTTCCATCAATGACTCCAATCCAATCGGCAGCGCCGTATGTCCCCGCCCGGTACGGTCCAGCGATACTAGACAATGTCCAAATTAGAAATCGTTCATATAGCCGAGATAGTGCACTCACGTGTAGTAAGCGTTGTTTTCCTTGTCGGGGTTAATCCGAAGGAACTGGCGTGGCCCCAGGGAAACACTGCTATTCATATATTCGTTGCGCATGAACGCCTGGTCAAGATGTTCTTTGACCTCGAGGGCACGAATATTGTATCCACCCTCATCAGCTGTGGGAGTAATTTCCCACTAAGTGATAGAGATTGATAAGGTCCATTGTGTCATTGGTGGATATCCACCACAAAACTTACCTTTTGTTGGGAGCCCTCGTGGGCGACAGTAATCGGTTTACCGGCGCCTTCGTAAGTAGCATACAGCTGTTGGGGGGATGAATCCCTGCCAACGGCCTCGAGGCGACAAGGACCAGAAGGAATTTTAACCATATTGCTAGATGAGAAGTGAGAGGTGAGAGTGGTTGACACGAGCTTTGGCTGCCAATCAACTATGTTTTTATACCCTAGGCTCTCTACACGCCATACCTTTGGTTCTTACCAGAGTGAAAGGTGGGCGCAAGCGCTCCTTCAGTATATTCTATGACACCTACAAATGCGGTGTGCGGTCTCTCGGTTTTGGCGTGGAAAGTGGGGAAGGGGCGAGGGCCAGCATCAACTGAATGGGAGAACAATGTGCTTCTGGGCACTTCTTCAAAATTTGGGGGACTTGTGCTATGGATAGAAAATTATACGTGGTCGCATACATCCAAGCCCAACCTCGGGTACCCGAGGTATCCAGTGGCGGTAAACTACATACCATATACAGAGTACTTTAAAACTTTCGACGATCGACGGCGTAATTTGGGTCCGGGGTGCATATCTGAATCATTTCGATTCTGTGTCACCGTTCTTTGAGCTCTGGTGACAAGAGCAGTGGGGGTTTGTCGGTTGATGGTGGGCAAATACGCATGTATTTAACTGGACCTTCTCTTCATATAGGCACAATTTGACCCACGTTCCCAAAGGACAGGCCTAGGATCTTCTAGTATTATCTATCACTTGATAAAATAATATAGGTTTCCAGGTCAACTTTGCTGATAATGTATCCTGCAACGATTGAACGACTCATTGACCCTAGTAGAGGGTGGTAAAAGCAGTAACATATAACTGGCATTGTTATACGAGGTAAACCCGGGTACATGCATACAAAGTACGTCGAGCTAGCTAGACAACGGTAGCATAACATCCCTCGAATGAATGTAGTCGCTCCAGGCAATGGGCTGCCCTCCTATCCCAGCTCCGAGCCAGAGATGATCAAGGACAGGTACAAACTCTGGACCATGGAATAGCCAGAAACGGGATTTAGCTGTATATCCGAGCCGCTCACGTATTAGCTTCCTTCGTTTCTCAGTATTTGAGCATATCCCAGCCTAGCTCCGAGATTAGCTCGACTTAACCCGCACAAAAACCCACTTACAATCAAAATCGGGGCAAAGATATATGCGTTGGCAATGGGCGGGTCCTGTCGCTTGATAACTACCGTAAGTTGAAAAATTTGTCTTAGCGATAATTGTATCCGCCGATCATCCGTGGGGACAGCGCATACAGCCTTTGATGAGTAGTGGGTTAGGTTATGGCGGGGACCGTCTTTGCCTGATGCTTACCAAGTACAGGTAAATAAGCAACGTATGTCTCCAAATCTCTTCGAGTGCTCGCCAAGCAACCATTTTCCATGACTCCAGTCCTTTTGGCTCAAACTTAGATTGAGGCTCCCAGGAGACAAGCCGTTGTTCGATATCTTGCCAATTACTCCTTCCATGATCCCGGCAGCTATTAATCCTGGCAAGTAGAACTAGAAACTCTCCAGGGAGGCAATTGACCCATTCGACCGTGTGTAGTCGAGTGTGGAAAAGCCCAATATCCGTGTTGTACGCCAAGATCTGAGGAAGTCCATATACCATAGAGCCCATAACGTCCATAAACATGTAGTTTACGCATTCGTAAAAAGGGGACGCGAGCAAATGTGCTACGGAGACCGAGGTAGGATCGTGCTTGGCCCAACATAGTGTTGGGGTACAATTGACAATATGAAGAAAATTGGATGCAAGGCGGCAAAATAATCGATACGTAGCAGCAGCGTTGACGATGATGCTTTTGGCAAAGAATATCTTTGTGGCCAATGCAATTAATACAACATGCTACTGAAAATAAACCTACTGACGCACCTGTAAGCTATCGATAAGCCGCTCTCGGAAGTTGTCGGTAGTCAATGGTTGGCCAAGCTGTACACGAACCATTTGTTCAAGTACTTCGATCCGGTGAGCAAATTTGTGACCATGACCGGAGTCACTTCCTTCTGGAATCGAATCACGTATCTTGGCATCTATAAGCATGACTCCGCGAGTGAAAGGACATGTTGACAATCTCCATACTGCTACTCTACGGCTACTTTCGATATGAGTGTCCTGGGGTTGGAAGTACATAGTGCTGCACACACGGCCAACTTTAAGGTGATTTAGAATAGCCATACCAGTGATAGAATTCTATCAAGCTTACAGTATGATATCACATACCCCACTATGTCACGAACATTGGATGGCGCAATAGATACGCCTCTTGGTATTTCAGAAGCGAATGCGAGCAAATATGGGCCTGAAGGGAAGATGGACTGTTGGGCAACCACGCCATTTGTGTAAGATGGTGAAAGGAGCCTAGTCTCAGTAGTTTGAGCCCCAGAACTTATGGAAGGGAGGATTTCGTAAATCGCAGAGTCGATGTCGTGCCGGGCGGAAGGATTGGAAAAATCCGGTTGAAGCCCGCAAGGCAGACTAGGAGGCATGAAATATTCAGCCCCACTATCAATACCGTAGCTATCCGGAGTGGTTACTATATCGTTCAGCTGATGGGAGTAGTCATGCACCGTTCCCTAGGAAGACTGACCTACTCACAACACAAGGTATATCACTCTGGGGGGCATCATTCGTACGAAGAAAAGGCGACGAAGGCGAACTTAGAGGTTCTGGTAGTAGGGATTGTGAACTAGTCGGTCTTGAGGGATTCGACGCCAAGGGCTGGTCATAGACGGATCCGTTTGACCTGTTACGCTCGTACCCTAGGCATTCGAATCCTCCTTTTGTGCACCGCTCGCAGATGGGCTTGCCCCGGTCACACTTCTTGTGTCTAGCTTTCAGCCTGTATCAGCACAACCGGACAGCCGAGGCGAGCCCATATATTAACTACATACCGTCGCTTGCACGTCAAGCAACTTTTTCTAACAGGGCCTCGAGGAATTCTTCTCCATTGATCCATTAAGCGTTTATAAAAGTGGCACAGAATCTCAGAGGTTTCCAGAGGTAAAGCTGCCTGTATCAGATGTATATAGTCAACCTGACGACAAGTAGGCGAATTAAGGCAGACAGAACAGTTATGAAAAGGAATTAAAGAAAGGAATTGCGCTCAGACCGGGGGGGATGAAAAATGAACTTGTATCAACTGGGCAAGATAAACCCGGTAAACAAATGATAATAGAGGTCTTGGGCAAGAGTTAAATTTGAAATTTTACCGGATGCTTTTAGCTCAATTTCTCCCCAAAGTCAGCCGAATCCCGTTTTGAAAATTAGCCAGCCCTCCAGCGCCAGCAAGATAACCCCTATAGTGGGGTTAAAAAGTTCAGCCTCTGGGCCCTGCGCTCACACTAGCGTCGAGTGAATTGAGAAGTCTGGGACGCAGCCTGCGGAGGACCCAGAGTGGGCAATGTTGTCATGACTCCGGGTCAAGATGCCAAGTCACATGCCACACCCGAATAGGGATGCTTAGAGTTCTTACCCAGATTTGTCACGCAATTCCGCGCACAGCGCATCCTCACTAGCCTGCAAGACTGATGTATCGTAACTCTGATCTTACTGCCTACTTTCATTCCTATGTATTTAGTAACTTATTGGTGTAAGATTTAAATGGAAACGTTATGCATATACAGAGTGTCTCCCGCTTCTAAACTATCGAGGATTGACCATCTCATATACTGTGGAAGGCTAATCCGCTTTCTTAAAGGGGCCAATGACTTCTGAGCGCTCATATCTATGCTTTAAGTTTCTGGTTTTTGCTGAATGATGTTACTGCAAATTCGTTAGAAGTATTGACCATGTGTCAGGCTCGATAGTTCTACGGCCTAGGTATGGCCTAGGGCGAGACAAACAAAATTAAACTTCACCAGGTCGTTGATTTTATTGGGAATTCATATCCGATACTCGTGCTACCGCGCTGGACAATGACTTACTCAATGTATGTATTGAGGTAAAGTGCTATTTCCAGTTGCATGACTCTGGGCGCTTAAGAGCACGCTTTGCGCTCCCGCTCAGACTTCATTTTTGATCCATCCCACCCCCCCTGCCTGGACTAGCACAGACATTGCCACCCGCCCAAGCGAGCCCTCACTCGCTGGTCGGTCGGCCCGGCTCTCGTCCCCGGCGTGCTCCACACGTCTGGGATCTCCCACCCACGCCGTGGTCCGTAGCTAGTCAATACATATATGCGTCTATTCTACATGTGCCCGGCGCAATGGCACTAGAGGCTGAGTTCAAAATTCACTCCTCTCTGAATCGAAGCCCTGACAACTAGGGACATGAAATGGGTCACCCATTGGTCACTCCAGCCCCTGGTTTCCCGTGGCGAAATGCGCGTTTAGACTTCAGTAATACGAACTTCAGCATAATTCTGGCTTTTTGTGTTAATTTTTCTATGTTTATCTAGTAGGTTAATGTGATTATTACCTGATCCGCACCGAGCCATTTGATCTATTTCTTGTCCCGAGGCATTTCAATCACGTGAGCTTAAGGCCGTATCCTATTTTATTGCCAAGACGGGTATTGGGAAGTTTGGAGGTCCCGCCGGCAGCCGCTCTAGTTCAGTAGGCCCTTAAGGCCACCAGCCACTTCTCTTTGTTTTGCTCTGCTGTGGTTCGTTTCTGAGACTGCTACGCCCCGTGTTTTGTCTGACTGTGGTGTGTTTTATCTTGTCGTGTCTTACTTTGTAGCGCTGGGTCTCGGTGTGTTTTGTAGAGCGGTTTGCCTTACTCGCATGTAGCTCTTTAAATATGAATCAAAAAAAAAAATTCAATCACGTGAACCTATTCCGCGAGAAGAAAGGCATTAAGGCACTCGTAGGTTTCCTCAATAAATCTCGTGCCTTCTCAAAATAGGGCTCCAGCTCTGACGTGTTTCATTTGTCTTTCTTCCTCTCTCCCGGCCAATGCACCTTACGTGCGGTTCGTCTTGTTGCCTTACATGGCTCCTGCTCTTGCCCGACTACTGTTCTCACGCTTACCTGCTGCTTTCGTACCCCTCACCCACTGTATCTACTACTACTGTACTCGCTGCCCAGGTTCTTGTTACGCGCGGTTTGACCTAGTGTTCATGTAGCGCTTTATAAATGTATTAAAAAAAATTCAATCACGTGAAGCTCGTTAAATATGAATTCAAAAAGATCACGTGATCACTTGCTACCTTAATATACTCAGCGAAAACTCCATTTCCCCGGGGATCCCCGGGGATTAGACTTGTCTCCTCAAGTCTCTGGGGATGCCTAGAGACTCAATTGCCATAACGAGACATAAACGTGCCCGTTTAGAAGCCTTTTTTTTTGGCTCTGACCACGTGCCCTTTTATACCTCTTATGGGAATTAAATCTCCGGAGACCCGCGGAGACATGTCAGGTCTCCGGGTAAAACCCAAGGTTTGCTGACGTATGAAGTAGCTACGCCTCCTAGTCCCTCTCAATCAACTTCTAGTGCCATCCTATCCCACATACCAAGTTGTAGGTTGACACTATGCGAAACCTCACATTCGACAGTACTAGTTTTGTTCGCATGTTTCCGAGCTTTCCCGTATGTAATATATGTTGTACATACAAAGTCCCCACCTCCACTCCCAAACTGTCACCCCCATTTTCTACCTTGCAACGCGTGTTCGATATTCTCATGCGTGATGTCAGCACGTATACGGACTCACGCACGCAGATAGTATTTCAGATCTCGAGTCACCTGTGAGGGTCCTCGACAGATCTATACCAACGGGACGCTAGTGGTCTGTCCCAGCTGAGTTCCAGGATGCTTCATAATAGACAATACAGTTGGAATTATGCGAATTTCACGCGCGTAATCTTACATGTAGAACCAGATATATAATCAACGTTACCTACTTGCTTTGTTCGCGCGACGAACTAGGTTCACTTCAAGTACAACCTTCTTGACTTCTGGCGGCTGGCTATAACTACCGTGCTGCTACAACATTATGACCAACGAAGCTGAAGTCGTACCGCTCTTAATAGCACACACCCAAGTGCATTGCGCATCGAATCTACCCAAGCCCGGGAATACATCCCAAATAAGTATATTACCCTAGACTCCTAGTAACGCGTATAAGTATCGGGCCTACATGGTCCAGAAATGATGGATACAGGGGACGGTGAGTAGGGCGCACAGTTTCCCGTACGGGTACATCCAAATGGGGAAGTATCAGCGTAGGATAGCACTGGGTGATGGATTCCATATACGTGGTCAAGGGGAAGGGACCTTGATCCCGTAATCACGCAATGACAAACAGCATACAAACGATACATCGACTAATGTAGAAAATGGTGTCCACCCGGAGGGAAAGACACGTGTCTTGCGATCGTATTCATCATCTACATCTAGATGAGTTCAGTTACATCCAGCGTAATCCGAACAGTCTGCCAAGATATAGATACGAAGTCGGCGTTGTCACGAGTGTCGGCACGACTGTATGCACATGTTCAACCACGTAAAGTGAGTTCAGAATTATGCAGCACTAGTAGCCAAATGGGTAGAGAGTATGTTGTATATCCTATGTAGATTTCATTATTAAGAACCCTCAACAGCTCACTGTAGGAAGGTAAGATACTGAAATTCAGTACGTTTTTCAAAAACGGACCGTTTTCAGTATTAACTGATCTATGATGTCGTCTACTAAGCCCTTATTTTCAGTACGCATACTAAATATCAGTCTGAAGTGTGGTAACTCTCAGTCTGGATCCTACTAAAAGAGACATACTAATTTTTAGTGACTTGCCTTCCTACAGTGACAATGATCAGGAACTCAGTGACCTAGTCAAATATAGCGAAAAATTAAATTTTATATAAACTGTACAACGGTAAATGTGGGTGCACGTGGGGAGCATCAACCTAACTAGACAATGGCAACACGGTTTGCCTCGAACGCATGTAATCACTCCACATAACAGGTTGCCCCCCCATTCCAGTCCCAAGCCACAAATGGTCGAGGACCGGCACAATTTCCGGACCGCGAAACATCCAGAACCTGGTTTCAGCTTCACATCCGAGCCGCTCATGTACTAGTCTCCTTTGCTTCTCAGTGCGGGCGCAAATGCCGGCCTGTATTCATAGATTAGACTTTGTTAGACCACACAAATAAATACCTACAATCAAATACTGGGACAAGAAGTGCACGTTTGACATGGGTGGATCCTGTCGCCTAATGACTCGCATGAGTTGAAAGATTTGTCGCAGTGAAGATTGTATCCGGGGGTCGTCCGTAGGAACACCGCATACGGCCTTCGATAGGCGACAGATCAGGCTAGAGTAAGAATTTGCCTTTTCCGGGTGCTTACCAGGTATAAGTATATAAGCAACGTTTGCCTCCAAGTCTCCTGAAGTGCTAACCAGGCAACCATTTTCCACGATTCCAGCCCTTTTGGTTCGAATTTGGTTCGAGGCTCCCAGGAAACTAGCTTTTGCTCGATATTCTGCCAATCTTCTGCAGATTTCTGGTCTCGGCAGGCGTTAATCTTAGCAAGTAGGACCAGAAACTCTCCAGGAAAGCAATCAACCCATTCCACAGGGTGCGGTTCCGCATGAAAGAGTTCGATATCCGTATTGTAATCCACGAGTTGAGGGACCCCGTATACCATGGAACCCACCACATCCATGAGCGCATAGCATACGGGCCCCCAACGAGGAGATGCGAGCAAATGTGCTATAGAAACCAAAGTAGGATCAGGTTGCGTTAGCCATAAAGTTGGGTCGGAGTAGACCATTTGCAGAAAGTTGGGCGCCATGCGGCAGAATAGTTCATACGTAGTTGCAGCGTTGAGAAGACGACCCTTTGCAAAGAACATCTGCATAGCTGAGAAGGTGAATGCCTGCACGAGCAGCTTGACTCCATTTACGCACCTCTAAGACGTCACTGAGTCGCTCTTGAAGCTCATAAGAAGTCAAGGGCTCGTTGAGCCTCGCACGGACTGCTTGCTCAAAACCTTCAATCCAACGGGTAAATTCGCTACTATAAGCGGAGTGACTTCCTTCTAGAACCGACTCGTGGATCCTGGCATCTAGGTAAGGATTGCTCTGTGAGCCGTCATTCTAATCCACACTTATTAGCAACCCCCAACATTAACCATTCCTACCTATTAGCATGCCTTGGCGAGCAAAACCACATGTTGACATGCGCCATATTGTCACTCTGTGGAGCTTTTGGATCTGCTCATCTTGGGGTTTGAAATATGTAATGCTAAGCATGCGATCAACTCGAGGAGATTCAGAACAGTTATCCCACGACTCTAATAGGATTAGACTCACAGCGTGATATCACGTACTCCGTTATGTCGCGAACATCAGGTGGTGTAGGCACACTTTTTGACATCCGAGAAGTGAGTTCGGACAGTAGCGGGCTTGTAGGGAAGACAGGTCTCCGAGTGATTGCATTGTTTACGGAATGAAGTGGCAGCGGGAGTTCGTTGTCCGTAACTCGCGTTTTGGATCTCGTGGGAGGGAAGGTGTCGTAAATCACGGCATCCTCGTTGTAGAATGCAAAGAGGTTGGAAAGGTCCTGTCGTGTATGAACCGTTCCGGGCTGTGTGAGGCGTCCAGCCTGGCTGTTTGTGCTGTAGCTATCGGCCGTGTCATTCATCTTTCAAAACTAAGTTACTGGTTGTTCGCCAAGAGTAGAAGCCTTACTCACTGTAAAAGATTCATTGTTCCTAGGGCTGTCATCACCACGAGGAGAAGATGACGAAACGGAAGACCCAGGCAGTCTAGAGCTCGAACCAATTGGAGTATGGGTGTATCCGTTTGACTTGTTATGTCCGTAGCCAAGACACTCGTAACCTCCTTTCGAGCATCGATCACAAACCGGTCTCTGCCGATCACATTTCTTATGCCTAACTTACGCCCTGGATCAGCACCAACGCTAACTTGTACATCCACTAGTACATACCGACGTTTACAGGTTAAGCAGCTGGTTCCGGCCGGACCTGGAAGAAGTTTCTTCGGAGGAGGCATCAGACTTTAACAGAACGTAACCTAGTATCCGAGGTTGCTGGAGGAGCCGAGGCGAGTGTTTATATCACAAGTATACAGTCAGCCCAGGCGACACGCGCGGGTTCGAGTCAAGAAAATTTATTGATACAGATATAAAGATAAGCTAGTTCACCGAGTCAGAGCTGGTTGCATAACAAGAATGAAATGTCGCCTGCTCTGTAAAACGTGGGTCAGCAAACAACCTGGGCATGAGTCAATCAGAAGATCACATGCGTCACATAATGAAACGACCCCGGTCCAGATGCGGAACGCTCGGCGCTAAATCTACAAACCGGATGTGGCCGATGGGCCTGCGCACCACGAGATGAACGCTCATTCGATTAGAGTTGCTCAGCACTTTGCACCCAATGCGGACCTCAGAACCCACCCGGGATGAACATCCTTGAATTCCTTGATGTTCAGGACTGTTCAGGCGCCGAGCCTATCGGAAGGCATGTTCCATTCATATCACCAAGGAAATAACGATCAAAGAAAACGCATGCCACTCACATGAGCACCCGTAGTAGGGCAGGATGAACACTCGAGGCAACAGTCGCGCGGTAGGAACTTGGAATAATAGGGAGTGATGAGCGGCGCAAGGCGCAACGTTGGATGGACAGTTGACTAAATGACGACGTAAATGTGGCCTCGAGGCGCGCTGCATACCCGATCGCCGCGTTCTTCACATCTGCTCGTGCTCATTCTGGACAGCAAGCACAATTAAGAATGAATGAGAGACGACAGGGGTATGGCATTGGGGTAATTGACGAGATATTGACATGAAGTGGAGTTGAACAGCCGGGAATCGAATCGAGAACGAAAGAGAATAAACATGGAATGAAAATGATAAGTCAATGGGATGAGCCGAATCGGAGAGATGAGACGAGATTGAGACGAGATAGAAACTAGTACAACAGACAATACAAAAAGAGAAGACAGATTCAAAAGTACCGAAGCAAAACATAAACAGCTAGCACATGGGGTTCGAAGGTTAATAGAATGATGGATACGCATATGGTTAAGGTGGGCAGGAAAGGGGGAATGAACGAGTCAAAACGGTAATCGCGAGGTCTAATTCAGCCACGCCAAATGCGACTCGCGAGTAAGAGGCCTAGTCTCGCGGCACAAGACGCTCGTAGATCCAATTCGGGCAAACTCCATAGGGGCATCATGTCACAGTTCCGTAAGTTGGCACGTAGGGGGCTTGTCTATCGTCCATCATCCGTCGCGGCCGAGTCCGCACCTCTGATCGTCAGGTAACCGGCGGCGCATGTGACCAGGGTGAAATGAATGGATTCGGAGACCGTCTCAGTCGGATGTACGCCAGCCAAGACGCCAGACGAATCGGGCGTCGTCATGTCGAATCCACAAGAGAAGTGGCACCAATTAGTCGAAATGAACATCACCAGATGAAAAGCCGACAGTGGAGTAAGACAATGCCTCGAAGCATACGAAATAAAGCCCGCTAGTGAAGTCGCGAAGCATGAACCAGTGCGCATGGAGAAGCACCAAAACTGTGCGCTCAGGAAGCCCAAAGCGGAGTGCGGGCACCGACGGGGTGGACAAAAATAGGGTACGGTCAGGGTCACACCCTTATCGCCCTATCACGTGTGCCCGATCGTCCCGATCCTGAAATGAGATTGCGAGTCGACAGACGCGGCAGACGTTATCGAGGCCTCGTCTTCTAGCTATGTTCAGCTGCCGACTAATGCCGTACGAGCTAATCCGTATGCTCTTCCTTGGTCGCAAGCTTCCCGGTCCCACAGTCCAGCCTCACATTGTCGATTCCCGCCTCAGAACACGTTCGTTGTCGTTCCTTCTCCTATTCCCGCTCCAACTCCCACGTCCACAATCGCCACGCCTTCAGATCCTTCCCCCTCCTCCCCTCCTCCGTGCTGCGTATCCGCAGCATCGGACAGAGGGCTCACACCGCGCAGCAGCTTCCGCCGCGTTTACGCGACGTGGCTGCCTCTTCCTCTTCTGCGAGCTTACCCCAGCTGGGGCTGAGCGTCTATAAATACCACAATTAGCATAAATTAATATGATTTGAATATCAACTCACTATTGAGTCCCGCTCCTTGGCAATTCGGTCGCGCTCAAGCACGTCCTTGCGCTTAATAATCTCCCTGATGATCGCATCGAACAAATTTTGAACACCTGTGTAGATCATATTAATAAATCTAAATGTGTCGACACCAATGGTTGCACTCACCTCGGCCGTCCTTGGCGCTGACCTCACGCAACTGCATGCCTTTTGCGAGTCCCCAACTCCCCTCTTCCTCGGTCTCGTCGTCCTCGATGACTACATCGTCGGTACTCCGACCTCGTCTCCAAGAAGTCGCACCTGACCGTGCAAACTCGGCAGCGGCAGCTTCTAATTCGCGACCTCCGCTCTTTGTACGCCTTCGGGCCCTCCCACGCTCCTCGCTCGACCAAGAGGATTCTTCTCCGCCATATCCTTCATCCTCCAAGCGCCCAGCAAACGAGCGAGAGTAAACATGGCCGGGTCGTCTTCGTGGCGGGACAACAGATGATGCCGAGCTGGCGCTTGCGCCAGAGCTAACTTCGGTCATGGGGCTGGGAAGACGGCTGCTAGTGACTCCTGCGAGTGCACTAAGCGAGACGGAGCCAAATCCGAACGGTACGCTGCGGGAGCTGGTAAGGCTTGTCAGCCGTGGGCGAATGTACGAGTCATAGACGCCCTCGGTCTTTGGAGTTCCGGGCGCAGTTGTCGTAGTGGAGTAGGATGGCGGTGGGGGCGGCGGGGGGTACCAAGTATGCAGTGCGAGTCGGGCCCGGTCGGAGGTGACTACGCGTTGACCCTGTGCGTCCAGGTCTGACTTTGCGCCAACAATAAAGATGAGTAGGTCGGGGTCGCAATTCCGTTTCAGCTCTAGTGTCGGGTTGGAGACGGTAGGCGCCCGGATTGGGTTTAGTTAGATACGGTGCGGAGCCGAGATGCCGAAAAAGGAATGGAGGACAGGTACGTCGAACCAAACAGGGGTTGTCAGTTCATGTGCCTTGTCAAGGCTACCGATGTTGGGGCTTACCGTCAATCCAGAGCTTGACGTCCTCGAACGAAGAAGGGCTGGTGATGTCGTAGACCAGGATAGCAGCGCTCGCGCCGCGGTAGTACATGGGAGCCTAACGAGAACGGTGAGGTGAGAAACCGGGGGCATTCGTGGGATGGGGGCGGGAGGCGGACCGGGACCGTGCCCACACGGAGATGAGAGATAGATGGTACTCACCATGGATCGGAAACGCTCCTGGCCTGCAGTGTCCAATATCTGAAGGCGTACTTTGGTCCCGTCGACAATAGCCTTTTTGGAGTATAAAAAAGCGCCGGTAGTGGTTGTAGTCTGGCCAAAGCGACCTTCAACGTAGCGCGTAACGAGCGAAGTTTTACCAACGCCTGAAATGATGTTTAAGCGACGAACTTGGGAGCAAGTGGACTGAAACTGACCTGCACTACCCATAATGACGACCTTTGCGTCGAGACTCGGCTGCGAGTTTGTGAGGGAGACCCGCGTCTGGGAGGGGCGGACTGGGGCACAGGTGTCGTACATGTCGTTCATTGTGGGGTCGTCAATGGGTTGAGAGCTCTCGACGTCTGCTAAGTAATGTGCGAATGGCGAGGCTCTGCAGCTCCTGTTCGGTCGATGACACGGAGTGATATGCACCGGGTTGGATCAGAACTCTCGCGTGGCTGAGCGCTGGTTGAAACGATGAAACAAGAGCCGGGCGATGTCAGTGGATGGGCGACGAGCAGACTAGCAGACCAGCAGACTACGACCAAGGACCAGCGACCGCAACTAGCAGCGTATGGGGGCCGTGAGCATGGCAAGGGGGAGGTGGTGGTGCTAAGAGGAGCTACAGACTGATGAGTTCAACGCGATAGGGACAAGCACCCGCCCACGCGCACAAACCGATCCGCTTCCCTGGGTCCAACCCGGCCCACTCTGCCGGTTGCCACTTTCTTTATCCGTAAGCGTCCAAATCAGGCCCAATTATCTCCTGTCCACAATTATCGCCCACTCCTCCCGCAGCCCGACCACCTCTCCGGCACACCACCCATGTCCGCCAACGAGCTCCCAGAGCATATTTGCTACCTGTGTCTCGCTACAATACCCGGCCGGCTCTCTGCCAAGCCTGTTTACTTGGTCCTAGTCCCCCGACTGAACATGCCAGCGAATGTCTCACTTGATTCTCCGGCACGCCATCGCACAGGCCGACTCGGTGCTTGGTTCTTATTGTCGTTTGACATGTCCAATGCTTATCCGCTCCACCCAAACATGCGAACAACCGCTACTAGTACCGGTTATGGCTCGTGTCTTGTCACTCATCAACCGAAGCACGACCGCAACCACTCCCGGCATCTCCCTTGCCTTGTCCTCCCCCGCACTCGGCCCTCCTCCCTGCACCGGGATCCGTTCGTAACACACTCTAACACACGCCACCCCCTGGCGACCACGCGCTTCAACTCACTTGACCCCTCGCGCTGCCGGACCACACTCTATTCAGCGCACGTTTCTCGTTTACCACGAGGTCACGTGATGTCAGGCCAGCGTCGAGCTCATTTCCGCCAACCCCTAACTTGTCTTTTTGCGTTGTCGAAGTCCCGAGAACCCCACCCGCGAAGGCCGTTCCGCCCTTCGCATGGCCGGCCGTATCTTCCAAGACGGGATGGTTCTTCGTGCGACTGTCCCCAGGGAAAGCTAGACTGCGATAACCATTTACCTTTTCATCTAAGCGCCAGACGTGACATCACCCACTCCTGGAATCCTCAGTAGCGCTAGCACGTCGGTTGCGAGAAGATCACTGCTTCCTCCTCGAACATCAGCGCGTAATGCAAATGCCTCCAAATTTTTCACAACACCCTGTTTTCACGGTCGGACATACTCCCTCGTCCGCGATCTTCGGGAATTTAATTTCAGACAAAACTCGCC
>WSTI01011622.1:0-16721 GCA_019616915.1 Ceratobasidium sp. 423
CACCCACTAATCCGACTTAACCAATAGAATCCACAAATGCATTCTACATCCACAACCACTCCCTCTTGATCGTAACACGCATGTTAGTTACTCCCTTGGGTAGCTCAATTTGGAATCCTATTGCTGCTATTGCAATGTTGGCGGGTCTTCGTTCTGGTCCATTGGTAATCAGAGACAAATGTTTGAACCAGGAATTATGAGTTACTTTGGAATATATTATATAAAGTCGACAAAACTTTATTGAGGAATGTGGGGTATACGTAGATACGGTGAATGGATGTGTTTGAGCCTTTGGATCAATGTGAATTCGAATGCTTATGATGATTGAGTCTATTTGTCTCAGTTTGAAATTCATCAACTCCCGCGCACCACTATCACGACAGGCGTTGCTGTATTAGCCTCTTATTTTTGTTCGATTACTGATCTTTGAAACTTGGATTTCAATCGATTCCAGTATCCTATAGCTTGATACCGATAATTGTCCCTCAGCCCCAGCGGCAAGACATAGGTCTGAACACACTTGATGCTGAGGTTGCGTCATTCATTGCCCGGCCAGTATGAGTTTACGTCGGCTCCCGTGCTTTTGACATTACCTAGGGATGGAACCATGGCTCTGGCGAGTTCTCTCAGTATTGAATCATTGATTGCCACGTTAAACCTCAACCTAAGGTATATCCGTCGTTCAACGTTATTAATGTACTGGAGGCGAAATCATTGCGGTTTTTGCAATCTATCAACGTGGGCGACGCAATCCCCTACACGGATGGACAAGCGACTCGAGTGGAGTGTGTTGCTGTCGATCAGGAATTGAACCTTGTAAGTAAAGCGAACATACCATGGGGCAGTCCTCACAACTTGTGTATTTGAGCTCCTCGGGGCAGTGGGAGACAGGATTGGGATATGGGAGCCCTCCTCGTCGTTTCGTAATCGGAACCTGTTTCGAGTCCATTCAACCCTTGTTCACAAGACGAGAGTAGAGCTAATGGTTTCTCGGAAAGGTGCGCTGTGCATCAATCGGATCCATATGACATACCTCATACAACTGTTTGCAGGCCTGTTGGCGGTTGTTGGAAGTGAAGGGGTTGTGCTCTACAGCCTGGATACGGGAAAGGATCTTCCCATGTGGTCGTCAGGGTTTGCTTTTAGGTACGTTTATTCATAGTCCCGTCCGAGTGTCGCGGCTTCATGGTTTACTTAGGATCGACTCTTGCTCGAAGTTGGCTATTTCCCCAGGACTAACAAGGGTGTCCTGTGTGTCAAAGGTATACGACACCCAGGATTTATAATAGTTGCCCTAACCAACTTTAGAACGCGAATCAAGTCTATATCTATTCCCTCGATAACCGAAGACGGATTCAATGCATACCGCACATGTGTTGCGTTGAAGAAATAGTATGGCGTGGTTCTACAACCTCTAATCGGTAAGTGGCTGGCCTAGCTAACGAGTCCTGGCTATGCTCACTGAAGTAGGTAATAAATATAGATCCGATACCATTTTGTACACCATTACCGCTGATCATACTGTCCGGATTTACATGCCCGTACTAGATTCTCCCGAGCACCTACAGCTCCATGCATCATTGGATTTGTACTCGTTTGGTGTCTCTGGTATCATCTCGAAGATATGCCTCTTGGATCGGGACGCCGTTATGGATTCACTGCATAAAGCCATGGATCGACCTATAGAAGGATTGCCGCAGCAGGTGGAAGAGGAGAGTGCCCGGCGAGATCGTTTAAAGTGCATTTCAGACGAAGGTTGGGATCTCTTCGCCGTGGTGACCCAGGATGGAGCTGTGGCTGTCCGAGCAATCACTGTGGGTCTCCATACTTTCGGTTCTTCTTAGCACTGACCATGTATGGTGCTAGAATGTGGATCGCCGCCCGCCAACTCTGTTACACCAGTTTGCTACTTTGCATTCGCCCCCGCAAACCTTGGTACCTAACATGCGCGACTTGAGTTTTCGCTATGAGCCTTCGTCTTCTAGAACGTTCATTGTCACCACCCCTCGACTACAATCTTATGTCGTATCCCCTCTTTCTTTCTTCGATGCTCAAGCAGATGGAGTTCGACAGTCATCGGTGGAACAAGCAGGGCGCGGGAGTTTAGGGCCGATCAAAGGCTTTATTCGAACCGCCTCGGGGCTTGCTTTCGGTGTTTGCTACGAGACTGGCGGTGGGGAGGTTTGGAGACGTCACCCCGACAAGGGCATTGTGAGGATGGGTCGGTGGTCGTCGGGTCACATTTCGGTGGTATTCGATGAAGGTACGTTGAGAATTATGCTCTCTGCCCAGTAATTCACTCTTAATTAGGTCGAGCTGTCGCTTCATACAACAAGTCTACCCGGAAGTTGCTCGTATACTACCTTCCTAACGACACAATTAGCAGCGTTGATGTTTCAGACATCGATTCCCTGATTGTCCTCAAGGACTCGGGCACCCGGATATCCATTCTTGCAGTCACTCCGCTCAGATCGATTATCCAACTCCATTGCACTTTACCCTCTGATCATTCGCCAATGAGGTTGAATGTACTTGGACCCACACCCTTCCCTACCCCCATATCTAAGGATAACCCAGTACTGATCTTACCGGTGGATCCCATGGGATGGTCTTTCGCCCCCGATACTGTGCAAGGAGTGCACGATTCCTTGCTTAGTATATCTCATTCTGGTGTATTGGCATTTTGGACACTCACCGGAGACGGCCAGTGGCGTGCAACCGGTCGTGTTCATACTGAAAGAACGAGTATCAAACTAGCGAGGTGCAGTACTGCAAAAAAGTCCGCGCTAGGTAAGTTCAATACGTTACTTATGCGCATGCACTTAGTTAATTCCGTCGCTACAGTCGTTCACGTAGGAGAGGACAAGGAAGAACTGACGGTCTGGGATCACAAAGAATCAGAATTTTCGTCCGGATTGGAATACGCTCGAGTGTTTGAGTAAGTTGTTTTGCCCCATCACTTGAGCGAGTTTACCAAGCTACCCTGTTCAGTGAGCCTATTAAAGATCTTGATTGGACTTCCACGGCCGCCCCACAGTCGCAGTCTATTCTAGCTATTGGTTTCGCCCAGCACGTCATTCTCCTTTGCCAACAGCGACTAACCTACTTTGACGATGAAACTGGGTGGGTGGAAATCGGGAGAGTTGAGCCCTCACAGTGTGTACCTTGTATTCCCAGAGCGCCATCGTTTACTAACCTTGACCCAAGGTTGACATCATACCATATCTCAGACTCAATATGGTTGGCTGGTGGCATGCTACTTGTTGGAGCTGGTCATCAAATGTTCCTATACGATAGTTCTGAAGAGTCAGCCCCTCAGAACGATAGATCGGGAGACCAACAAATCCGTGACCTATTCGAGATAGTGGCGTCGCATAATGGTCCGTTGGAGGATCACCATCCACAAATGTTATTACAGTGTTTACTATGGGGTACGAATCTTTGGGCTTTCATATGTCTGTATTAGCCTGTTTACCATGATTGAATTCTACAGGGAAGATTGATTTGGTGAAGGAGATTATCGTACGACTTGCCGCCAGTTTCGACGCAGCAGAAAGTGCAGGCAGCGAATCGCTGTATTTTACAAGACTTTCTCCTTGGCAGTTTTTGAGCGGTCATGCATCCTATGTGAGTGTGTCTATTCGCCAAAAACAGCGGTTCTGAAATGGTATATCAGGACTCCGTTATTACATGGTCAGGTTCCGCTGACGAGTAAGACGGTTTTTAAGTTATTGGTTCAATTCACTAAATACCATTCGACAGCGATGATCCGAACTCGTTCTCTCGACGATTGGTGGAACGGCTACTGCGTAAACTCGAACAACAACGGCCTCCCCACCTCTCGGAGTCAGAGCAGGCGCATCTTATTGTAATGATACAGACAACGTTGGAGGCAAGTTTGCGCACCAATCGCCATCGTACTAGGCTCACCGGACATGATTAGATTGACGAGCAGAGGAGAGCGCTCGATGCAAATGGACTAAGATATCTTATCTCGATTCGGTCTTTCTACACGCTCAATAAACGTCTGGAGGCGTCCGGGGATGATCCCAAACACAACGGCATTTCGAGTAGTCGGGCTGGGAAGCGAGAACGGCTACGCTATCGTGACATCGTTTGGGCATTCCATAGCGAAAGCCAACAGATTATGATGGACGCTTCGACAGAGGCCTGTGGAGGGCGGATGACTTGGTCTGATGCCAAAGCACTTGGAGTATTCCTTTGGACGCGATCACCAGAAGATCTTGTAAGCTTATTCTCACGTTTAACGGGATAACTACTCATATCACCCCCAGAAAAATCAGATGGAAGTGCTTGCACGAAATCAATACTTAATTAGTGACCGAGACCCGGTTTCGTGCTCGTTATTTTACTTCGCTTTGGGAAAGATCAAACTTGTGCATGGGCTTTGGAGACAAGCGGCTTGGCACAAAGACCATGCATTGATGGTCAAATTCTTGTCCAACGATTTTACGGAGCCTCGCTGGCGCACTGCAGCCCTGAAGAATGCCTTTGCACTCCTGGGGAAACAGCGTTTCGGTGAGTGAAAGATCCCGGCGAAACCCCGTTGCCTAATAACCCCAATAGAATTTGCTGCTGCTTTCTTCATGTTGGGAGGAAGTCTTCAAGATGCGGTGAATGTTTGTATCAGGCAATTAAACGACTTTCAACTCGCAATCGCATTGGCTAGGGTTGTCGAAGGAGATTCTGGTCCAGTGCTTCGCAGTATCTTGACCAAAATTGTAGTTCCGCTTGCATTCAAGGAAGGCAATCGATGGTTGGGAAGCTGGGCCTTTTGGATGCTAGGTCGGCGTGACCTTGCAGTTAGAATCCTCTTGGTGAGCTAATTTACCACCATTATTGAACCACGCACCGACCATCCATAGACCCCCTTGGGTCGACTAGCTTCGTCACTAAAGGAAGATTTCACGATAGAGGAGATTGGTGATCCTCACTTCGACGACCCCAGTCTCGCTTTACTTTTCGCTCAATTGAAGTCCAAATCACTTCAAACCGTCAAAGGTGTTAGCGAAATATCGGGCCAGACGGAGTTTAACTTCGTCCTACAGATGGCCCGCGTCTTCTGTAGGATGGGTAAGTTCTTCGTTCATGGGCGCATGTATCCACGCTTATTTATTGTTCCGCAGGCTGTCATCCATTGGCACTCGCGATTACAACATCGTGGTCGTTCGACAGGCCAACGTTGCCAACCCAGGGTGCCTTACGAAGAAACTCTAACGTTTCGAGCGCACCATCATCCCCCACTTTGTCACGCAGGACCGAAATACAGCCCCGGCCAAGGAACCATACCCGCCGAAAGAGTCTAATCATGGATATGGATATTTCAGCACTTCCCCCAACTAGAACCGTTTCTCCTGTGCCAGAAGTACCAACGCCAGCACCGGAGGCTCCGTCAAAAGAAGTTCCGCAGGAAACCAAGGATAACAATACTATTCAGTCCAGGAAGGTAGGCATTGGTAGTCTGATGCAAGCGGCCAAGCAGGATGTCAATGTTCCCGAGTTCGATATGGGGGCTTTTGGTTTCTGAGCTGTAGAGTGTACAAATATGTAACCGTAACGTACCTAATTTCAAATTGGTGGTGTTCATTTGTTTGTTTTGTGGCCACGTTTCAAATTGCACGAGGTTCCCGTCACCACCAGCGTTCACCACCGTACTTGTAACGACAAGTGGGACAAGTAATCTGTATCACGGCGCAAAACTAGACCAGTTATATTGGTCTCACAGGCCTCAAAAGCGGTATGGAGCAATCAGAATTAATGTCGACACCCGTCCCTCCTGGTTCTTTGTACGTGCCCATAAACCCCAATTTCTTTTGGCGGTCTAATTACTTACTGAATCTAACACATTACCCGCTCCATTACGTCTAATCCGATTACGATGCGTTCTCAGCGAGATGAACGCACAGGTACCGCAATACTTTGCCAGTGGTGTCCCAGAACCGGGCCATCACCCAGCGCAACACGAATATTACGCAGGACCACCCATGCCGCCACCCCCGTTACCTGAGCCACCTGGTACAAGTAACGTTTCACTCGACCCAATGTTGCAACAACCACCCCAACCCCAGCCACAAACGCAACTTCCGCAGCCTCAGTCTCATGACCAGGGATCGGAAGCCATCATCAATGCCGCCAAGGCGGAGCGCACCGCACAGGACCGCGAGCGGGGTCGATTGCGAGTGCAGCGATTCAGGATGAAGCGTAAACTTGCGGACGCGGAGGCTGGAAGGCGAGACAAAGAAACCCTCAAGAAGATCAAGTTCCCACCCGGAACAGCCCAGGTGAGTTTGACGACATCACCCACCAACTTCCTTATCGGACCTAATTAATTTGGCGCTCCCAGGATGGTAGTAGTAATGCTCCCGGCCCTTCCACCCCACGCAAGGCTGGAAGTGCGAAGGATACAGAAGCTGAACTGCGAGAGCGCGAACGAGGGCGGCTACGCGTCCAAGCGTATCGAATGCGCAAAAAGGTGGCGGAAGCCAAAGAAGGCCTTCGCGATGCGACGACCCTCAAGAAAATTCGGACAATCAAGCCTGAAGCGGTGAGGATAAACGATTCACTTGGAACCAACCGAAACTCAGCCTATCCTACAGACCCCAGCGCCACTACCGGCACCAAACCCAGTGACATACGCTACTGCAATGCCCCACCTACAAGCGCCTATTCTCCAGTACCCAACGGATGGCATGTTCAACGTCCCAGTCGAAGCCCAAACCATGCTTCCTCCACCTCCACTCCACCCCCAAGCAGTTATACCGGATCAACCTCAACCTCAACCTCAACCTCAACCCCAGCCCGTAGCAGATGTCCCACAACCTTTGAGCTCGTCGCCTACAGCCTCCACCACTACATCTCCTCGCCAACGCGCAGTCCGGACCAATTGGTTTCATCCCTCACGATGGTCCACAATAAACGCAGCCGGACTCCGTGCCAACTTTAGCTCGGCCCATGAGATCGTCCGATTGGCAAAACTTGCTCCTGGAGGCGAAGATACATTCAAAACACTGGATCGGGGGACGGTACACAAGTGGATTGACAAAGAGCGGGGAGGATGGAGCGAAGGTGTGCTCGAAAAGGTGCGCAAGGCCGCCGTGAAGGAAGCAGAGAGCTGGGATGCTGCGCGGGCAGGTGAGGCTGCCAGGTCGGATAATCCTGTTGGGTTCGGGGAGCCAATATTGCCCGATGAGTCGGGACAGGAGCAGGCTGAGATGGTGCCGTTGGCGCAAGCCTTGGAAGGAAATTCTTAATTTGAGTTTGGATGCTTTTCTCTGTACGTCTATCTGTACCATTTCGGTTTTAGTGTATCCCCCTACTCCTATTATCCGTAGACCGGACCGCTTTGTTTAACGTATACTTTTCCTTGCCTTTCCGGGAAGCCGGGCTTCACCCCCATATATATATAAGGCCCAGGAATGTAAACCAGTGTACACACATATATGACTTGCTTGTAGAGGCTGATGCTGGGATCTCCTGTCATCAAGCTGAGTCACATGAGCTCGATTTTTAGCCACAACCGCCACGCTGTATTATCATAGCCGGGTCTCCGTACCCAGAGGTATACATACCCCTGTCGTAAATCTTAAGCACACTTTGTTCCTCAAGGGGGTTTGCTATAGCAGTATGTGTGTGCCACTTTGGAGTCTCGGCAGAAGAATACGCCAAGTAACTATTCGTCCACCTCGACAAAACAGTGCCTAGTTCCTTTATTATTCCGGAATATAACATCCAACATCCAGGGTGTGATCCCACGGACTGTGGTTGGTTACTAGAGTTCCTGCGCGAATTGTCGATTGCCTTTCAATTAATATAACCCCAGTGTACATACTTGACTCTCAAGAGCCACGTTGGCTATGACCGTCCCGTTGCTCTATATGTGTTGGTCCCTGTCGCATATTCTCCATATGAAGTAGGAATGATAGCCAAGCAAACGACGGGAGTTGCTATCATCTCAAGGGGCTATTTCACGTACATTTGACCTGGGACCATCAAGTTCCCCTCAATCCACGTGCCATAAATTAACCTTCACGTCTCGATGTGCAAATCCGCTAATGAGTGGTTCGATGACAACTACCGGTCATTTACCCTAATCACATCACTCCTAGGCCCAGTAACCACGCTTAATCGATATGCATACTTCCTCAATGAGGTGTCGAAATCCACGCAGGCTTGGCAGAGACGTAACTCCAAACGACCTGTTGCGACTGTCTTGGCACTGGTGCCGAGCGGCGGGCGATAGTGGAACTCCGAGTTGATACTTTGTGGGGACCCACCAATTCCCTATAATCCTATCGCGTATATAACAGCCTGAATGGATACGATTTAGACCAACACACAGCGTCTTTTCTTTCTTCCATCGCTTCTATTACCACATTCTCTTCATCTCACACTCACTTACACACGAGCAACATGGTCTCTTTCAAACTCTCCGCAGTCATTGCTGTCGCTGCTTTCTTTGCGCAGAGCGCTATTGCCGCCCCGTCGCCTAGCGTCGACGCCAACGGTGTCTATGTCAAGCGTGCTGCGAGCTGCACATTCCCCAATCCCCCTAAGACTTCGAGCCTGAGCGCTCCTATGACAGTCAAGGGCACCTTTGACGGTGAGTGCGGCAGCTATATGCGCGTTCATATCACATACTAATTGATACTCAGGCGGCAATGTTCGCTACGACCGCGGCAAAGGTGCTTGCTCTGGTCAGAAGGAGGGTGGTGACAAGGACGCCGTCTTCCTCCTTGAGAACGGTGCTACCCTCAAGTAAGTCCCAATTCAGCCACAACTTTTGGTTCTTTGTCGATTGTTCTGTCTTTAGGAACGTTGTCATTGGTGCCAACCAGGCCGAGGGCGTCCACTGCAAGGGCTCTTGCAACATCTACAACGTCTGGTTCGAAGATGTCTGCGAGGACGCCATCACCCTTCGCCAGACCTCTGGCACCACCAACATTGTCGGCGGCGGTGCTAAGAATGCCAGCGACAAGGTTGTGCAGCACAACGGCGGAGGTGTTGTCAACATCGACTCGTACTGCGTCCAGGACTTTGGCAAGCTCTACCGTGCCTGCGGAAACTGCAAGACCCAATACAAGCGCACTGTGAACATCAGCAATGTGATTGCAAAGAACGGCAAGCTGCTTGCTGGCATCAACTCGAACTATGGTGACGTCGCGACGATCAAGAGCGCTTCGGTCACCGGCGTCAAGTCGATGTGCGATACGTTCGAGGGCAACAACAACGGCAAGGAGCCCCCCAAGTTGACCTCGAACAAATCCAACGCCAAGTATGTCCTGTTTACTCC
This sequence comes from Ceratobasidium sp. 423, assembly GCA_019616915.1. Lineage (NCBI taxonomy): Eukaryota > Fungi > Basidiomycota > Agaricomycetes > Cantharellales > Ceratobasidiaceae > Ceratobasidium > Ceratobasidium sp. 423. The sequence goes on from WSTI01011622.1 coordinate 9,311, forward strand.
TGCATCGGCCCGAACTTTTATTGATACTATCTCCCTTGCAGCTGCAAGTTCTAATCTGATGCTTGTCGTCGGTACGACTCACTTGACGTTGAGTTCCACTAAGAGACCCTCAGGTCCGGGGCTGGTTCTCTTTTCTTCTATTATTGGCTGGTTATCCTCAATTCTGTACTTCATAACGATCCCCGGCGATGTTCGTCGGTCATAATCAATAGTGTTTTGGTTCCTATGTTTTGTGTGATACCATGGCTGGTTCATCATACGATGCGCATACAACCAGGTCTTTGAGTCATATCAAAGCGAATGAGATGCGAATAAGAACCCGTGATCAGTGACAACCACACGCGACCCGTGTGCTTCCCAATTAAATGAGATACAACAACACCATCCAATTGAGGCCATTTAACGGCAATGCAAAAGACAAGTGCTATATTACGGTTCGTAATTGCGCAAGAAAATATAACTCGATGGGCTGAAGCAAGCCGTACCATCTGTTTGCATCCGTTGTGCAACTGTGCCAGAATCGCGCATATAGGGGTAAACTACGAGTGTCCCGGAGTGTATTACTTACAAATACACTCCCTAACTGTTGTTCCTATCCTCATGACTTGTAGGGGGTATAAGAGCTAACGGAGGAGCTGAGTGGGTCCCAGCTGACCACCACCATCTCGTTCCCTCCGATCCCGCTCCTCTAGTCGCGTTCGTCGTCGCCTCTGGTCTTGGGCATAATCCACTCAGCATACTCCCCTCTTCAGCTTCGACACTCCTCTCTTCCTCACCTCACGTTCTCCAGAGCGGGAGACGCTGGACACCCGGAGAGCGTCGCGCCACGGTAGATCCATACCCTCACACGCGATGCATGTGCCCTTAAGGGCCCCCAAAGTTATCGCAAATATCCATCCATTACGGAGAAAGTACCTCACAACAAAGAAGGGTAGTAACACAATAAGTCACCAAATCTAACAGGGGGATGTCGAAAGCCATTGGTGCAAGGCTGAGCAAGCCCTATGAAAGGGGGATTTAGATTTAGCAGTGCCAGGAAGCCTTGAAAACCAAACAAAGTGTCAGTCGGGTGTTCCATCCATCTGGTTCGACAACTTACGTCGGGAGTCTCCGGGGAGCCAACGGACTGGTAGGGCTGCAAGTCAAGGCATTCTGCGACAGTCACCAACCTATACCGAATATATCTCAGAGCCTGTTATTAATCCGTGAAGGTGGTACACGTACTCGTATCCTGCGGCCTGAAGCTTTTGAATGGCATAGGGGACGACTTCGTGCCTATAAGAGACCATATGTTAGCGTTACACCCAAGCATGCACCCGCAAGTTAGGCGTACGCAGTCGTCTCTGTGGGTCCATTCAGTCAATTAACTTCCTAGCCTGGGGGGGTTACTTACCGTGAGTCTCGTGGTTAAGCGCAAGGATAGTCGAAGGGTGTCGGGCAACAATTTGGTCGTACAATAGCTTGGACGCAGCAGCAGGGACACCTAGGTTGGTGAGTGAACAAATGCCTATTTGGCGGGAGCCCCTTGGTCGTACCGGTGGAATCTCCGCTGTCAAAGTCCCAGTTGACACTAGAATGAAAGCCCGGCCCTCAGCAAAAGGGAAGGGTGGAACGTGCTAAAATACCCACATCATCTGGCCGCGGGCGCCAGCAACGTCACGAACATTGTCTGTGTAAACATAAGCCTATGATTCAGGTAATGATAGTATGGCATACCGTTGTAGCTACCATAGGGGGGACGCATGAATGCAGGGACCACACCGGCAATCCTCTGAAAGGCCTGCTCGACACGGAACATCTCTTCGTTGACCTGCTCCCGAGTGAGCTAAAGACAAGAATTAGGAATTAGTTATTGATAAAACCAAGTCATGCCAGCACCTACAGTGGTCAAGTCCTGGTGAGCCCAGGTATGGGAAGCGATCTACAGGCGGAATCAGATGATCTGGTGAGTCTAAGCCTCTTGGGTATCAAACCTGATGGCCCTGGTCATAGACATATTTTACACGCCTAAAGACGAAATGAGCAAAAACGAGACAAGAAACAGTGATACACGTACTCCCTGTTTTCAGAGTCGTAGATACACCCATCTAGAAACTGTTAATCGACCGATACCCCTTGGGCAGGGATTTATCTTACAGTTATACCCGTTGAAGAAGAATGTCCTGTAATGCAGTTGTGAGCAATCGAGCCACGGCTGGAAAATCTCAAGTAACGCCACTCGAGTTCCTATGCGCTCGTGGGACCGAACAAACCCCGGGAGCGCATGAGATGAATGGCGTCTCGGAGTGTTTGTCAGGGACCGGGTTGGACGACTCACCCTTTGGCTCCAGCTTCGACTAGAGCTTTCGAGATGTCCTCGATGTCTAAACGAACCAAGGTCAGCTGCTTGGAAGGTATGACGGAAACGCTACGAACAGAGCCATGGTCCCTTGAGATAAAGAATTTCAACATAGGTAGAACTACTGAGTAATGGCAGAGGCTTACATCGTCAAAAGTGAGGGCCACAGTATTTGGTTTGGTACATTTGGTGATGACTTGAGCAGCTTCACGGGTAGAAAGCGTGGCGTTGTAGGGAGCAGCAAGAGTGCCCACAATAGAGGACGCGAGCGCAACCGCGATGGATAGCTTGGCAAGGAGCTGCATAATGAGAGTCGAAAGTCGGTGGTAAAGAGTGACTAGGACGCAAAGTCAAAAGAGACAAAACCGGTCAATACTCGAAGGGAAAGGACGAGACGAGGCTCGGATGAATGAGCCATCCCGGCAGACTTATTATACCCTTGGGCGGCGACCAGTCGAAGATTGAGAAAAAGTCAAGAAGAAGTGACGTTTCAATGGTTTCATCGCATGATCGCGCTCTTTTTCTCCCTTTGGTCCTCCCGTGACGGCTGCCTCCCGCATATATATTCGGAGGGGCACAGTAATCGGTTGTAATTGTAAATCCACGGATTATGCATCAAATCATTTACCCAAAATACATCTAGTAAAATTGATGCCAAGAATCAACAAAACCTGTTCGGTTCCATGTGCTAGGTAAAGTCGAACGCAGATGCCTTGGTCGACCCGTAGAGTCACTGCTATTATAATTCCTCTTGGACAACGCGCATACATTGGACGATCACACCTATTCTTTATTTATTATCCCCCCACAATACCATAATATGCAAACGTCAAAACTAAAAAGTCGTATGGTCATTTACAATTCCGTACGTCTACTTGACGAGCACAAGCGAGTCAAACCACTAGAGGCGCGCATACTTGGAGCATTCCACGAGACACATCTAGGTAGCCGCCTCGAGCTCGACATCACGCTTCTTGAAGACAATCTTTGTCCCGACGGCGCGATCCCAAACGCTGTGCACGTCCTCGACGACAGTCTCAAAGTGGGACGTGGCATCGTAGGAGCGAGTAATGAAAATGTTATCCTCCTTGCCCAACGAGATGGGTTTATATAGCTGGGTGGTAGTGACGAATCTGGCCGAGTCGGTTAGTATGTACCAAACAAGACAGAGCTGGGTCTCACTTTTCGCGAATCTCTCCAAGGAGCGCCAAACCGGGTTCGATTTCCTTTTCGGGGCTGTCAGTCTCGACGATCGTAGAGACCATCGCGACATAAGAGCCCATGGGGCAGACATTGTGCGTCGACGAAACCATGGCGATATAGATATCTGCTTCTCATTAGTCATTTGTGTATAACTCTGGAGATGAGACTCACCGTTACGACGCTTGACCTGGTTCTGGGGAATAATAATCTGAACCGAGTCGGCGTTCTCCGTGTTCGGAATCGCGTTCTTGAGCAGGCAAATAGCGCGCACGACCTTTTGATCCTCGAGCACACGGACTTTACCACCCTCTTCTTTGGTGATGAAATAAGAAGGATCACCAATCTTGTAACGTAACATTAGCCTGATCAGCGCATACACCTGACCGGGAGAAACATACGACTTGCTTGGCCTTGACGGTCTCGTCACCTGATCGAACACCGACGAATTTGCCATCGGGTCCGGTGACGATTTCGTCGACCTTCTTGTCGAGCATGTAGGTTCCGCCGTAGATGGCGGATAGGCGGGCGAATGCTTGGGGGAGTTCGCCGAGCCCGTAGAGGGGATAGATGTAAGGTGATTTGCCGTAACGGGCCATGGATTGGATGTAGAGGATGATGCGGTTGATGGATTCGCGCGCGGGTTTGTCGATGTAGCTGCGAGGGGTTAGACTGATTCGAGGAGTGGAGAGATTAAACCTACTCGTCATCGAGGTACAACGCCATGGCATGTCCGATAAAGTCCTGGGTGTCAGGCTCGAGACCAAATTTACCGTAAACATCCTTCATCTTTTTCTCGTCGAGATCAAGACCTAGCCCGAAATGAGACCAACACCACACGCCGCGTAATCACACCCACCTTGATGCGTAGCCACGTCCTCGTCCTTCCAGCCCTGAATAAATTTAAAGAAATCTCTCGCGCGGAGTTTCTCCATCGTCAACCAGCCCTTGTTGATGAGCGGCGAGTCGAAAGCCTCGGAATGGGTGCTGGGGACCTTGTAGATCTTGCCGTCGCGATAGACAAAGGACCCGGCAATCTGTTTGAATTCGAGGTAGCGGGTGACGTCTGTGTGGACGAGCATGTGGGTGAGTTCGCCAGATGCGAGGATGAACTTGGGGATGAGGTCGATGGCATAGTCGCGGTCGCGTCCGAGCTCTGGGGGGGCCGCACCGCGGAACTTGCTGTACAGCTGGAGGATTGTTAGCTGGAAGTAAATTAAAAGGGGTAATACTTGCCTGGGTGAGGTTGAGCGAGGCAGACTCGCCGCCATAGTAGTCGTTGCGGTCCATGTGCAGGACCTTCTTGCCGTCGACAGAGAGCAGCCCAGACAGGATACACTCGGTCAAGCCGGTGCCGAGAACGATGACCTACTAAGAGTTAGATGGAAAACACGCGAATTTGACCGTCGCTCACGTCGTATTCCTCATCCATGGTGGTGTCGGGTCGTTGTAAAGCAGAGTGGGATGAGGGGTCAAGGGCAGATAATTACGTGATTTATATGGGTGGTCACATGATTTATATGAATATGGTCACGTGAACGTTGTTATTATTCTTGGAGCGAGGGCGTGTTTTTTCGGATATATTAGTTTTCTCGACCTCCTCATCCCTCGTTCCCCTTCACTTTCACGATGGCTACACTAAAGCTAACATTCAATGGCATGACACGCAGGGTGCAGTTTCCGGACGAGCACCCGTCGTGGACAGATGTGTCGAATCGGGTCGAGCAAGTGTACCATATCCCGGCCAAGGACGTTGCGCTGTCGTATGTGGACCCCGATGGCGACACGATGTATGTTTCCTCCAACGACGAGCTGTTTGACATGTTCCACACTGTCACAGCCACTGCCCCCGTCCACCGATTCACTGTCCACGACATGCGCAACGCCCATAACAAGTCCCCCGACGACTTTGAGCACGTTCCCGCTGCCGACGATGACGACTCTTCGAGCTCCAGCAGCGTCTCTTCGGGCGGCAAGACCCCCCAGATCCCACCCAACTTTGGCGAGAGCAAGTCGACTCGCAGTGGGTTTGGCTCGTCGGCGGGCATGGGCTTTGGGTTTGCGCCGTTTGAGATGATGTTTGGCCATGCTGCTGCTGCGAGCGTCAAGTCTCCCTCTCAAGGCCATATCTCGCCCATTCCCTCTGGCTCAGAGCTTGGAGCTGCTGCTGCCGAGGCTGGCCAATCGCGTAGCCAGTATGGCCGCAGTGTCGCGTCGAGTGTGGTCGGACACGATCACGAGGGCAACCCAGCCATCCACATCCAGGGCCCGAGCACCGATAACGAGTCTGTCACCACCGAGCAAATGCACGCCGAGCCTGAACCGCTCCATCACCCCACTCCCGCGCTCTACCAAGACGTCGCAAGCTTTTTACACGCCATGTCCGATGCTATTGCCTCTCATCCTGCCGTTTCTCACAGTACGTGGATTTTATTTCCTTTTTCAGACGCGTAAATTCATGTTTTTCAGACTTTAGCCATTTGTTCCATAACGCCCATATGGGCGTGTACTGGGACGAAGAACCCCACCCTGCAGAAATGCAACAAGCAGCCGCACACAACCTCCTAGGCGCATTCAACTCGCTCCTTCACACGCTCTTACCGCCCCCTCCGCCACGTACTCCGACTCAAGTACCAGCAACACCCGCATACTCCGCCGCCCAATACGAACTTCCTCCATCCGTCGCGGCACCAAGTACAGCCGCCCCTTCGACCATCGCACCAGACGAAACGCCCGTCCCATCGCGTCTCAACACGCCCTCGGTCGCTCAAGTCCCGCTTGTCGCGTCTCCTGCGATGACGACTACAAGCCTCCACTCTGCCTCGACCGTCGGTCCGGGTATTCGTCCAGTCTTGGACATGGCACGTGCCGATCGCGCGTCTGTTCGTTCCGATACGGACGCGGGAAGTGTGGTCAGTGGAAGTGGAATGGGTTCGCCGATTCGTGGGACTGGACCCGCGTGGAGGTTTGCTGGACGCAGTGGCGGACAACCTCCGAATCAGTGGGGTAGGGGTCCTCTTAACATCAATACCGGTTAGTTACTAACGAATTGTTGGTTTGATGGGGATTGACGGGCGTGTAGGTGCCATGGTCCCGACTCAGCAATCTGTCAACACGCCTGAAGCTGCCAAGTACGTCGAGAGCAGGGTCAAGCTTGAGCACATGAAAGAAATGTACAAGCAAACCAAGGAAGAGTACCGCCGTGAACGCGAAGAGAGGAAGCGCGAGCGCGATTCGAGGAAGAGTCAACGTATGATTGGGTACGTCCCCCTCCCCCGCACCCCCACGACACTTGACTCACGCGTTTATTAGCGCCCCGCCTGAACCGGTGTACACCCCCGCCCATGGTGACATGTTTGACAAGCTGAACGAAGCGTTGGCTCAAGTTCCTGGTCGCGTTGGGATGGGTCCTGAGCCTGGTATGTTTCCGTCTCTGCACACTCGAGTCGCGTACTGACTGGTGTTTTCGTAGGGAGGAAAGGCATTGTTCCCCCATCTGCTCCTAAATCTGTTGCAGATTCGGTAGACACGGCCGTTCGGACGCGACAACAACTAAACAATTGGTTGATTGAACAACTCAGCGATGTACGTCTTTTCCCTTCCCTCCTACCCACTTGTACTAACGCGTAGACCGCAGATGGGATTCAGCGCCGCAACTCATCCCCAAGTCAGCCGTATGGTCCGAGACGCGACAAGGCCATACGCATCCAACGCCGAAAACGTCAACGAAAGCCAGTTGTTGGAGGATTTGTTGTCGCAGTTGGTGCCTACCGGGAGTGGGAGCAAGTAAATTGTCCCTCCCGATCCCACCTGGCAAAAGCCAATCTATCAATGGCACAAGCGCCCTAATGATCTTACGACTCGAATTAGTGA